>BQNB010027936.1:0-57139 GCA_026074375.1 Tanacetum coccineum
GTCATTTCGTCTTTAAAATCATAATATGATCAACAAATCCTTTCTAAATAATGAAAACTTAACATCTAATCACATATTTACTTCATCAACATCAACATACTCGATCTAAAGGTTACTTATCACTATAACATCATCAAATATTAAAATATCTTCATTATAAATTGTATAAACACAATAACTTGAACAAAAAACACAATATGTTCATCACAAGATCTATAAAACAGTAGGCTTCACCATTTATGCATAAATAACATTAAAATATGTAGATGAAGTGTTTTATACCTGAATCGATGATTTTAATCATCATTTTGAGCGGTTTTTAACTCGAACCTTCACCTATAGGCTTATTTATTAAGATCTGATCGTCTATAGCAACATCACCGTCATTATCTTTTAATTTTTATGCGTCGTACGATTATGTGTGTGTGTTTTAGTGTGTGTATTTTTGATTGGTTTGAATGTGTGAGTAGTGTGTGTTTTAGTGTGTGTTTTAGAGAGAGAGAGAAAGAAAGAATAGATCTGAAAATATTAATGAAGTGGTAGGTGTGTGAGTGAAATTGACCGAAATACCATTCCGTCCTTTTTGTTTTTTTTTTAATTATTTTTTTTTTAATCATGGCCTTTCATTATTTTTAGATGAATGACTAAGATCGGTCCTCCGGTATCCAAGAAAACGAAGGTATCCAATATAACTTCCATCAAACTTGCATATGCCAAATCACTTATTTTTTCCATATAAATAAGGCCAAAATGTATTTCCATGCAGGTCACTTGATTGTTTTAGTTATAAATTATGCCATACTTTGAATTATAAAACTCTAAAGTATCCTATTCACATTTTTGCAACGAATATGAGATTTTGACCTGTGTAAAAAAGGAAAATGGTAACAGAGAGATAAAAATAGTAGGTGGTGTGATGTGTAAATTTGGAGTTAACCGAATTGTCTTTGGCGTGTACGTCGGATTAGTGGACAAAAGTGACGATGCTTGTCTTTTTATGGCCAAAGTAACAAACTTTTTTATAAAGATAAAGTTTAAAACAAACCCTAGAATTAAAATAACCCAACTATCGTTGTCATTAAGTTTGAGTGCGTAACTATGCTCGTACTTTTTTCATATATTATTATAATCGACTAGAAAATTATATCGTGTAGATACCAAATACACTATCGTTTTTTTGTTTGGAATAATTGTAACATATATGCAAACGAAAAACCAACGTACACCGATATTTTTTTGGTAAAAATTAGTAGTATTACTTGCTGACACGATAACAGAAGAGTACACAAATAGAAACAAAGATATAGTGGATTAATTAAATATACTAGAATTTGTAGGTCAGGAAGTCCAAGACACCCAACATTAGATGCATAACATTACACTAGATAAAATGTAACTTATATGTAAAACGTAAGTCCATTTACCTATTTCAGAACGATTACTTTTACGTCCTGAAGTTAATTTCGGATTTTAAGTATATATGTAGTCGATAAAAATTGTTAAAAATGGTAAACCACACAACAAAATCCTGATATAGTAACTTGCATATCGATTATCCATACGTTTGATTTTACTATTTTTGAGAATAGTCCAAATCATGATATATATATTTTGTGACTGAATGCACATATGTAATATGTGACTCTACTACATCACTGAAAAACATGAACAGAATGAGTACATATTTTTTGTACGAAAAGATTTTTCTACATATAGAAATCACGTTGTCCATCCTCAAACTCAAAACTAATGCCAACACGCAATTTCATGCAGATATTGTGGGCTATGAGCTATAGATGGTTTATAGTACATGCCCATCAGCATATTTCTAACCCAGCGATTGTAACGTTATCATAACAATATGCAACTTTCACATGACGAATGTCACATGAATAAACCCTCGATTGGTTTCAAAATTCTTTTGCCATGATTATTCATGCCAAAAAACTTCTCTACATGTAACATGTCTTTAAAGTAGTCTTTCGATTGTGGGCTTGGGTTTAGTGTTAGTTATCTTATTCTCCTTAATAACAACCAAAATCGTTCTCATCAATCTCAATGGCTTCAGTCAACTTTATCAGACGTGGAGAATAAGCTAACTAACTCTAAGCCTAATGAACCCAAACTCATAATCAGGTTTGGGCCATAATCTAATCGTCTAACACATTGAAGTTTATTAAACAAAAATCGAAGTTGTTAACTGAAATTCAGTAAAAGATACTATGAGTGATTAAACCTTTTTAGAAATAAAAATAGTTATCTAACTATTTTTTATGTTGCATTTTTTTTTCTATAACCATAATTCCGAGCCTCTTTACCAAACTAAATTACGGTTTTATAGTCTCCATAATAACCAAACAACAAAAGGTATCTATAAAACCCTCACTATTTTAACAAGGCAGCAAGACAGGAGGTTTGGATACACTAGAATTAACTATGTCGTAGGGTTCTTTTTATACACTAAGGAAAACCCTAATGGGCTTACAAAACGCGTCAAGTGATCATGCATATCTAATCCTAATACAACTTATGCATATCACTTAAGCAATACTAACTATATAACTAACAGTACCAACTATACTAGCAGTACTAACAATGTACTGGCAGTACTAACTATTATAACTAACAGTACTAACATACTTAGTCTATATTCTTCAATCTTCAATAGCAGTACTAAGTCCATCAGCAGTATAAACTTATAGAAGCTCTTAATTCCCAACATTATGTGTATATAAGGCAAGTGCTAGTAAGTATAACACACACACACACACTCTTATTTCATAAGGTGAAAACAACACAAAACTCTCTTTGTCCCTCTCCTCACCCACGACTCAAACCAAACAACATAAACAACCCATATAAATTTTATTTACAACATTTACAAGTGTTCCTACATCATATCTAAGATACCCTAAGGTGTTTAGAAGGATTTGTTTGGGGTTTATAAGTGCTAAAGCAAGAAGGGTTAAAATTAGGGTTTACTTGGATTTAGGGTTTTCAAGGTGTTGAAAGTTAAGGTTTGTTTGCTAAACAAGGGTTTAGATCATATTATTCATCATCCTACATCATATTAAGGTTTTCTAAAAACCTTAATCTTTTTTCATTCATGATTTTATGAGTATATAATGGCTATTTAGTTAATCACCGTCTAAGAAACTTATTTACATGTAAAATGGATTTTTACACTAGTTCATGGTTTGATGAACTTTGAAATATGTTATATGAATGTTAATATCATGTTATAATGGTTGTATAAGTATTGTACAAGTGTGGTTTATGTATAAAAAGTATATATAAACTAGTTACCTAAAAAGTATACTTATTAAAGATTATGGACAAATAGGTATTTAGACATATGGATCTTGTGATTCTTGGACAATATATTGACAAATCATGGACTAAGGACCCTAAGTATGTAATACATGTGGAGTTAAGTGTTGTAGAGGACTTGTAACAGAGTTACTAAACTAAAAACTTATAAAAACAAGTTTTAAACACATTTTAACAAAAACATCAAAAGTTTCTGTTTTAATTCAAAAAATAACATATTTATTTTATATTCTTATAAAATACTACATGTTAAAGGATCGTAGGCATATAAAGAACTCGAAAAACTGAGCTATAACGAAGAAGTTATGCTATTTGCAAGTTTATATAATTATATATACAAAAAGTAATTTTATAAAATTTAGTTACTGTTCATACCAGATACTTTTTGGAAAATATCATATCTAGATAGAACTTTTAATTACGAATACGTGCTCGAAAGAATCACTAAAATCAGGGTTAAAACGAATAAGATATGACTTTTACGAACCTAATCGATGATTTTGATGTTATATACCTGAAAGATGATTTTACAAACCTAATCGATGATTTTGATATTATTTACCTGAAAGATGATTTTTCGAACCTAATTGATGATTTTGATATCATTTACCTGAATGATGATTTTACAAGCCTAATCGATGATTTTTCACAATTTTAATTAACTGTTATCGCTATATAATTCTAATTAACTGTTATGGCTATTTAGGGTTTAGATCGGCTTGGATAATGGCCTGATACCATGTAAACCGTGTTTATTGAATGAGTATAATCAGTACAATACAATGTATATATATACTACACATTGGGCCTAATCATGAGCACAAGATACAAATATAAGTCAGGCCTTTGGGCCATATAAACACGTCTGCTAACAATTTTCACTTGTTCTCCTTTGAAATACAATCAAGGTCATATGAAAGAGTTGAATGATACCAATTTACATGATATGTCATACGAGCATCTAAAAGAAATAGCTTTAAGGTTAGTTCCACATGGTTGCTTTGAAAAGATTTATTATTGACAAACTGGTGTTAAGTTAAATTTAGGTCTTAGAGAACTTAGGTCAAACCAAGATATTGGTGATATGTTGAAGGTTGGTTATGAAAATAGGAATGCCATAGATATGTATGTTGAACACTTTGGGTATGATATCATGGAAATGGCTGAGGTTGACAAAAATGAGGAACACAATCAGAATAGTATATAATCTAGTGATGATGACTATAATTCTAGTGATTGTGAAGAAATAGATAATGTGGAATTTCATACTAAGGGTGATGAAAGTATTGTCATTAAGGACATTAGTACATCAGTCCCATTTCTGAATAAGCTATGTAGTGCTAGGATTATGTTTAGAGGTACTACTGAACATATAAAAACTAAAACACCACTAGTAGACCTAGATAAGAATCAAATAGATGCTGTCAATAAGGTCAAAAGTGGTGTACATTATCCAGCATTTGACCCTGACATTCCTTGGGATAAGATGCAACCTACACTAGGCATGAGGTATGAGACTCTACAGCAGTTGAAGTTGGCATTGGCTAACTATGGTGTAGCCAATGGTTATCAGTTATGGTACATGAAAAATGACTGGAGAGAGGTGTTGGTTTATTGTGGTAGAAATGTGGAAGAAGGAAGATGTGCTGGTAAAAAAGGTAACAAAGATAGGGTGATGCCAAATAAGGTTAGGAGTGGTGTTAAGAAGAAAGTTATTAAGAAGCAAATTGTTAAGAAAAAAGTTGTTAAGAAACAAACTGTTAAGAAAACAACTGTTTTAGATTCTGGGGAGGGAACTAGTCAACAAACTAAGTGGACTAAGAAGCAAATACAAGATTCTAAAAAAGTTGTTTGTCCTTTTAGATTGTATGCTTCATGGATGTCTAATGAACATTCATTTCAGATTAAGTCTCTCATTTCAGAACACAAATGTTGCAGAAATTACAACTTAGGAGCTCTTGTTACTTATAGATGGATTGCTCTGCAATATTTTAAGGAAATAATTGAAGATCCATTTGTGTCTTTAAGGAAAATGAGAGATGACATAAGACAAAAGTTCATGATAGATGTTAGTCTAGGACAGTGTACGAGAGCAAAACAGTTGGCATTATTTGATAATGAGGGTGGGCTTATAGAGCATTATGGGAAACTATATCAGTATAGGCAAGCACTACTAGAGTCAAACCCTGGGTCTACATGTAGATTGGATGTAGATGAGTCTGCTAATGGGTCTGCAACTTTCAGAAGGATTTACATCTGTTTCAAAGGAGTAAAGGATGGTTGGTTGGCAGGATGTAGGAAGGTAATAAGATTGGATGGGTGTTTTCTAAAGCATACATGTAGAGTAGAACTACTAACAGCCATGGGTAGGGATGCCAACAACTAAATGTATCATATTGCATAAGCTGCAGTAAGGGTTGAGAATGTTGATAATTAGGGTTGGTTCCTACATCTGTTGAATGATGATCTGAGTTTGAATGATGGAAATGGAATTACTATCATATCTGATTCACATAAGGTACAATTTTGTTTAACTTATATTATTTTTGAATAAATGTTTTTTTACCTAATATATGCTCTAATGAGTCTTTGTATGCAAATCAGGGATTAATTGATGCTGTTAATGATTGGTTACCAGAGGCTAAGCACAGAAAATATACAAGGCATATATATGCCAATTTCAAAAAGAAATACAGTAGACTACAATATCAAAGAATATTTTGGGCTGCAGCTTCTTGTACACTAGAGCAACAGTTTGTGTAAATCATGGATCAGATAAAACAATTAGATGAAGGTGCCTATGATTATCTGATTCAGAGAAATCCTAACTCATGGTTAAGGGCTTTCTTTAAGATGGACAGGAGATGTGTTGCTTTTGAGAATGGAATCTCTGAAAGTTCTAACAGAGCAATATTGATTCCAAGACATAAACCTATTATCACTATGTTGGAGGAGATCAGGTTGTACATCATGCAAAGGCTAGCTGCAATGAATAAGGTTGCTTTCAGCTTAGAAGACAGAATAACACCAAGTATTAGAAAGAGGTTAGAGATCCTGAAGGAGAAACAAAGGTAAATACAATTACCTATTTTTAATTTTTAATTTTGTTAATAATGTACTCATTTTAGTGTTATTTTTTGACAGAGAATGGATTGTCTTTCCAAGTGGTTTCCAAGAGTTAGAAATTAGGAAAGGAGATCACAGTATGGTGTTAATCTCCAACACAAGGTATGTCAATGCAGAATGCGGGAACTAAGTGGTGTGCCTTGTGTACATGCTGTGGCAGCCTACTTGCATGTTGAAAAGGACTTAGACTTAGGTGTTAGCCATTGGTATAGTCAAGAATCTTGGTTTAATGCATACCAATTTTCAATAAAACATGTATTTGGATCTAATATGTGGAAAAGAACTAGTGATGTTCGTCCTTTACCCCCACTTATTAGAACTATGCTTGGTAGACCACAAAAAGCTAGAATCAAAGCTCCTGGTGAAACTAGTAGTAGCCATACTAGTAGGGTGGGTAGGACTATGACTTGCACAAATTGTTGGCAAAAGGGTCATAATAAGGCAACATGTAAGGCAGACCCAATACCTAAACCTACTTTTGAGAAAAAACAACCATGAAGAAAAAAAAATGTTGTGGTTGGTCATTGTGCATCTAGGGGTAGAGGTAGAGGAAGAGGTAGAAGTGTAAATGAAGCCAGTGGTAGTGGAATGGGAACCAGTGGTGGAGGAACAGGAGATGGTGGAACAAGCAGCAGAGGTGGTGGAACAACTAGCAGGGGTAGAGGAAGAGGTAGAAGGGGTGGTGGAACAACTAGCAGTGGTGGTAGAAGAGGTGGTGGAAGAGGGAGCAGGGGTGTTGGTAGTACAAGAGGTGGTGGAATGGCTGGGTCAAGTAGCATGGGCATACTAACTGCTGAAGAGGTATGTAAGCAGTGATTATAAGTTTTGCTGATTCCATTCTTTAACCAATCACTAACTAGTGTAATGTACAGGAATATCAAGTGGAGCGGGATGAAGAGGCATTTAGGGAATGTATGCAAGAACAAGCCAGAGAACAAGCAAAGATAGATGCTGAACAAGAAAGGTTAGATAAGGAAAGAAGAGAAGAACAAGAAAGGGAGGAAATGAATGATTACTTTAACCCTGCTAATTGGAGAGAAGATTCAATGGAAGAGGCACCTTTTAACACTAAATACGCTGAGGTTCTTATTCCAAGCATTCATAATCTACATACCCAACAGTCTGGAGTTTGGGTAAAGGACACCACTGATGTTACTTTTGAAGATATTGGTGAAGCACCTGCCATGACCACTAGTGAGACAACTGATGTTGCTGAAGCATCTATGTTAGAAGAATCAATTGTGGATAAAGGCAAAGGAAAAGAATCACCTGCAAATGAAGCTAGTGGAACAAAAAGGAAAAGAGGAAGGCCACCAAGTAATGTGGATGGTATTAGGATTTGCCATAAAAACCGTGGAAGATCTGAAAGGATTGCCAACATGAAGTTGAAGAAACCCTTTCAATTTGACAAGCATGGAACTGGTAGCACTCCTGAGAAGGCATTTAATGTGGATGATTAGTCATTTACTTGACTTAAGCACTGTAATGAATATTTAGGATTTGAACTTGGTTTGTATTATGTATTGGTTAAAAGTGTAGACAACAACATGTGTTATTTGCAGGTTTTATGAGCCTTGCATGTTTTGTGGTCTTGAACAATGTAGTTGTACCTTTGACTACCTCTAATCAAGAAAGTGGCTGATGCTTTTGACCATTTTATTGCTTGTCATTATATTGCTCTTGAGTAAACAAACTATATTCTTCTATGACAGCATTCCACTAAGAACACTTTGAAAGCCACTTACATATAGACAACATTCACTAAGAACACTTTGAAAGCCAACATTCACTAAGAACACTTTGAAAGCCACTTACATACACTTAAAACACAACCCTTATATACCCTTTACACAGTAAGAAGATATAACACATTCAAGAAACTGAAATTTAATTCATAACATAGAGTAGTTGATTACATAAGTCTTGACATACATAAACATATAAACTAAAGTTATGTTCTACCCTACTTCATAAGATAAACAACAAACACTAGAGTTAAAAGGATCATGAAGGCTGACTTCCAGAAGCTTGCATTCTTTTGAGTTTGTGCTACTTCAGCTTGTAGGCCAGCAAAGTCATGTTGGAGGATAATCAATTGTTCATGGCTTGTTAACTCAGTAGCAATGTCTTCAATTTTATGTGGATGAAGCTGTCCATACATTCCATACAAATGTCCCCTATACCATTCGTTATCTAGCTCTGGATCCACCCAGTAAAACTTCTTACACTTCTTGACCCCAGCTTTCTAAAGATTAAACAACAATGCAAGTGGCAAACAAGAAAAAAATGATGATTAAAACAGAAAAAAGGAAAAACAAAATGATTAAAGAACAAAAAAACTTACATATCGGTTGGGGCAAACAAGAAAACGTCTACAAGGATTTGTGAGAGTCCATGAAGTGAGTTCCATCAACGGGAGCTTGCATTTGCATTTGAAATCTTCAGGGATGGGTTCTTGATAATTAATTGCATCCATCTTTCAATTTTGGAGTTTGAAGGTGTTAGGGTTCTTGATAATTGGTTGATTTGGGAAAAGGGTGTTAGTGGTGTTATATGAATTAGGGTTTGATATGAAAAGTGTGTTAGTGGTTTGATATGAATCTGGGTCAAGAATCGGGTCAAAAAGGGGGGATAAGTAGCCACGGTGGAAATGAATTGAAAAAAAAAATGGCGTGGAAAATGTAGCAGGTCATATTGGTCATATTGTCACATAATAAACAAGTTCGTTGGTGTAGACAGTACGAAATTTAGTTCGTTGGTAAAGTCGGGACAATTTTGAAACTTCGTAGGTATTTTATGACATTGACCCTATATATATATATATACACTAAAGGAATTATTTTAAGTGATCAATTTTTGGCGCCGCTGCCGGGGAGGTTGTGAAACGATAATTGTGTACGTTTGAAGATTAGTGCTTGAAGAACATTCTCCGTGAAGTTTATTGCTTATTTTGTGAATATATAAAATACAAAAATACAAAAATATTTTATTTTCTTGATTTTTTTTTTCATTATATTTAAACACAAAAATCATTATAAATACTTTTCCTAAAGTATTTGCAATACCAAAAAAATTGAAAAACCAACAAAACAAATCGCGTTGTTAATCGTTATAATCGGCTCAACTTTGAATTACAAACTATAAGGGGGGTAAAAGGAGGGCTTGATCTAAGGAACATTGCCCAAAAAGGAAGAACGCTTTTAAATCGCTTTGGCGTGCTAATTCCTTCCGCTCTCTTTGTGCGTAATTTAAAGAGCTACCGTGGACTTTTAACTTCCGATTACCAAAAATATTGTGTTTTTCATAATTAGTGTATGTGCACTCGTTCTCAAACCCGTAACCGTCCTCAACAACAAGTAACACCGAATATTGAACCATTTGATCTTGAAGAACCTATTGAAAATCAAGCTCCTCCCGTAGTTACAATGGCCGATCAACGTACTATGGCGCAATTGCTCTAAGCACCCACCGAGGGTTACGAGGATTCAATTGTTGTTCCCGTGATCACCGCGGACAACTTTGAGCTTAAACATGGTTTGCTCACTCTTGTGCAAAATAAACCATTTTTCGGACATGATAAAGAAGATCCTCATGCTCACATTCGATATTTCAACAAGATCACTTCTACGTTGAAGTTCCCAAACGTTCCGAATACGTCAATTAAGCTTATGCTTTTTCCATTTTTCAACAACGTTTTGATGAATCTTTTAGTGAGGCATGGGACCGATTCAAGGATCTCCTTCGTGCATGCCCACATCATGGTTTCTCGGAATTACATCAACTCGATACTTTCTACAATGCTTTGAACTCTAATGATCAAGATTCGTTGAATTCCGCCGCGGGTGGTAATTTTTTAGACAAAATGCCTCGAGATTGCTTAGCCATCATCGAGAGCAAATCCAAAGTTCGTTATTCACGAAGCAAAGCGATTGTTTCCAAAGTGAGTACGAGCTCTTCTACCCCGGTGTTTCACCCGATTATCTAACCATTCATGATCATATCATTTTCTACACATTACCATATCATGTTTTTATGCTTAGGTAAGACGATTTATGATCATCTTATTGAAATGAATTAGGTCACTTCTTCATCTGAATAAGGAAATTATAAATCTCTGAACTATGAATTTATAAATTCTCAGTTACAAGGAGTTGGACGCTTCTTTTTGTAAGTGACTAATTATAAATAAGTAGGCTTAAGTATATAACATATGTACAAACAAGTTTCTTTCAATCCGTTTGTACAAATACTTTCCTTTTCTTCATTTAAACATTATCATTATTACCTTCATCATCCATTCATTCCAAAAATCTATATCTCACATGATTAGCAACACTATTACAAATTCATAATCATTCCTTAACATCACTCATTCCATGATCTTCGTATACTAAATTTCTCTATTATATTCTGCAATGTAATAACATGGAAACACACAAGAATCTATGCAAGATCAAATAATTTCAATACCACTAGGTATGAAATTTTTGACAAAGACTTGTGATAGCATTCTTATTTGATGTTGACTTTTAAAGGTTAATGAATAACGATTTCTTACGATCTGAGTGGCGCAACGTATTCCATCCACCCAGGTTCTATCAGGATCTGGAGAAATTCTATTTTCTATCATCAAGAGGTGTGGTCTTGGAAAATAAGTAGACGTGTGAAAGGAGGTAATTATAATTATGGTACGTAACATAATTATAAATGCATCACACACGTGAACTTGTAACCTTGATTAGCCTAACTTAAAGTCATGCCCAGTACTTACATCTATTCACTACAACTTTCAATTAAATCTCAGGACGAGATTTCTGTAAGGGGTGGAGACTATAACAACCCAAGAATTTTCATCAAATGCAAAACCTATTTTACTATTATCACAATTATACGGGGAAATTTTTCGCTTTATTACATTACTTGCATTGTCAATATCTCAGTATGTCATGTAACTTACATAACTAAAGTAGACGAGCTCACGCAACCTATCTATGGAAATCCTGTCTTCATATATGTCAAGCAAACATCACAACATGTCAATTCAATATCATCATATTCCTATTACAAGGTACATTATTCCTATAATGTACTATTCACAACGTTATATCAAAACGGGCTTTAAACCGTTATCATATACCTCTAAACCCTAATTCCATGAAAGATTAATATCTAAAGTGAATGTACAAGCTACTAAAGCATATGTACAAATATCATAACATCTCATATGAATATACATTCTATCCAAAGAAAGGTACAAGTCCTTAAAAGCTCAATATACAAGTCATTAAGCATGATCTCTAAAATAGCCGTTTTACCTTCAATTTATTCACCCTTATCTACAAGTTACTATACTCATTATACAATGTGTAAACCCTAATTATTCTATTCACAAGCCTTCACACACATATTTACACTCAAAACCCTAATTCAAAACCCTAAACCCTAAAACCGAGCTAGTTTCTGAACCATGACTCGTTTCTTCGTTTTTATCCATTGTAAACCTAAACCAATACTTAAATAAGTTATAATAACATAAATTACAACATTCTCAATCACTTTCCATCATCATTTCACCATATTAACAACAATGTACAAGAAATAAAACTAGAAAACCCTAATTGTGCCCTAATTGTATTTTGACCCGTTTACTCATTTTCTACCCATTTTAAACCAAGCCACCTCTCAACTTTTAATTATAATCATTAATATACTACCTAGGATTAATAATATATCAATCTTGGTCCAATTCACATGAATTATAAGCAAAGAAAATCAAGAAAACCCTAAACCGTACCAAATGGAACCCGTGACCTCATTTCATCATTTTTAACCCGTTTTAACCCAAACCACTTGCTAATTTCCATTGATTATCCTTAATACAAACCATGACAATATGTTTCAATCATTACTTGATCATTACACTCGAAATATAAGCCAAAAATCACAATTCGAGCCCTAGTTCCCTAAAATGAACCCGCGACCCCCTTTTTACAATTCTTACCCATTTCAAGCCCTTGTTCTTGCAAAACAACCATGCACATGTGATCTCAAGTAGATTATACAGCTGCTACAAGATATTTCTTGCTTCCTTAGTCTCCAAGAAAGGCCACATCACCTTCTTTTTTTCTTCTTTTCAGCCGCGGCAAGCACCAAGGCCATCCAACACTTCACTCTACTTTCCTAGACCTCCACACCTGAATTTCTAGCTTTTACACATCCCCTACTAGACCTCCTATGTGTCAAGATCAAAAACTAAGCCTTGCTTACTCACCTCCCTTGAATTCTAGTATAAATAGGACCATAGAACTTCATTCATTCTCATCCCCCACTCTCTTATCTCATACCCATTATAGGCAGCAATCCTTTGCTCCCTTATGATCCTAGGATCATTAAAGAAGTCTAAGAAGCAAAGCTTTGAAGATTTGAAGCCCCGGGAACAAGATACAAGGCGTACGAGTGGAAATACTACCCGAAACGACCCATTTCCACCATTTTTGATCATTGAAGCTCAAACCCAGGTTTTGAATGTTCTACTTCTGCTACTACACCTTTATAATGTTCATATGATCCTAAATATACTCTTGTTAAAGTTTCATAACTCAATTCATGCTCATTTTCTGTTTTGATCCAAAACCGTACACCCGAAACCCTAATTTCGCGTTTTTCTTAAAACTAAATGTCATAATGGTTAAATATTGTTATAATCTATCCTAGCATGCTTAACTAATACTAAAATAAACACTTTATTGATTATGAAAGGAATTTGAACTTAAAACCCACGCGTTTACGTTTTGAAACCCTAATTTGACCCATTTTACTTCCTAGCTTAACGAATCGTTATTTTAAACTTGTGTTGCGTTAAAACTTCATATTTTAGTTTATTATAACTTATAAATGTCTATTGAAATGTTAAACTAAGCTTGCATGGCAATTTGGACATGTTTTGTAATTATAATCCATGCAAGGGGTATATATCGTAACTTTCGGAAACTTATAACTAAAAGGACTAAAAGTGTCATTTTATCAAAGTTATAACTATAGGGGTCTATTATGTCACTTTTCAAAGTACAAGGTTTACTTGGTATATCTTTTAAACTTGAAGGACCAAAGTCGTAAAAGTGCAAACTCCGAGGGTATATTTTGCCACTTTTCAAACTCAAGGGTCTAAAATGTAACATTTTGAAAAAGTATAAAAACACATTCAAAACATTACAAGACATAACTTTAATTAACGCTTCTCGTGCTTAACATTTCCAGATATTAATTAAAACGCTTAAAACCGATTATATCGTATCACAATACTAGGGAGCTTCATATTAAGGAGTTTCATCTTGGTATTACGTTCTGACTGAGTTGTTGGGTTTACGATTTAAAGTGCCCTAGCTCCTCAAACGTTTACTGAATGACTTCTGAATTATGATGGCCCAAACGGTGATACAATAATTCCAAACTCTTCAATCAAACTCATAACTCTTAAAACTAAAGTTCTAGAGTACAATCTTCCTAAGACTCAACATATTTACTCAGGTTGCGTGACGTGGCTGTTTACTATCATTTTACTATATCAACCATCCCCGGTTAAGATTGTGATAAGGTCGTCAGCTTTCATTTCAGAATAATTATTACATCTACCTATCAGGTGAAGTTCATAAACCTCGCCTTTACTTATTTACATGTTTTATAAACCCGCGAGGGGGATACATGCTTGTTACAAACTCTTTTACATACTCGTTTATCTTATAACAATGTGATTACTTTTCAAAGACTTAGTGAAGTTCATAACCTCGCCTTTACTTATTTTACATGTTTTATAAACCCGCGAGGGGGATACATGCTCGTTACAAACTCTTTTACATACTCTTTTATCTTATAACAATGTGATTACTTTTCAATGACTTAGTGAGTTCATAGCCTCACTTTTAATCTCTTTAATTATTTCATAAACCCGTGAGGGGGATACATGCTATAAAGTACGGATACAAGTGTTTTACCAGACTATATGCTAATCTGATGTATCATTACAATCAATGTCTAAGTTATAAATCCTACAAGTCATTAAATTTGACTTCAAGTCGTTAAATTGACTATGGATATTAATCTGTTAGTATCATAGATCCTACAAGTCATTAAATTTGACTTCGAGTCGTTAAATTGACTTTGGATATTAATGTTAGAGTAATAAATCCTACAAGTCGTTAAATTTAACTTTGAGTCATTAAATTGACTTTGGATGTTAATATGTTGATATTATGAGCTCTTCAAGTCGTTAAATTGACTTTGGATGATAATGTGTTGGTGACATGAGAACAAGACCAATCAGACCAAACAAGGCAATAACGGGATAATACATTGTTACTATGATTCATTGCGATTATTACTAATAACGGGTATATAATAACATGACCCAAGATCATAACAATATCATTTTCATAATAATTGTGTTTATACAATTATTATAATATTACTTGTATTCAATTATTACATTTCAAACCTATGAATTTCACTCAACCTTTGTGTTGACCCTTTTTAGCATGTTTATCTCGTGTAATTGAGCAAGTTGCGGTACAGAGTGGCATGGACTCGAAGATGGATAAACTGTTATCATTCAAACATAATGTTTTAGATTTTGGGACTTGCATTTTGTAAAAACTCTGATTATAATGAATGATAACTAAAATTTTCCAACAACGTCTCTTTTAAAGTTGTTTTCTATGATTATGATTGTTGTATCCATGAAGTAATACCCCAGATTAGCTTCCGCTGCTATATTGTAAAAATGAAGGTGTTACAGATTTAACGGACATGCTTACCAAATTCATGAATGCCAATACCGCTTCTACTTCGGGCTCGGGGTTCTCTTCCTAGCAACACCGTTGCTAACCCGAGAGGTTATATGAAAGCCATCATCACCCAAAGTGGAGTTTCTTATGATGGACCTTCAATTCCACCTCCGCCTTCTTCTCTTCCTAAGGTGGTGGAACACAAACCTGAGGTGACAAAGGATACTGTGCAACCAAGCACCGAAAACATCCAACCTCTGGAGGTCCAAACCCAAAATGATGAACCCATTGTTGCTCCAAAGACTAAACCGACCATAACTTATCCTTCAAGGATTAACAAGGAGAAGCTTCGTGAAAAAGACGATCATTTAGCTTTGAAATTTATGGAAATTTTTTAGAATCTCCACTTCAAGCTAAGCTTCGCGGATGCTCTCCTACACATGCCCAAATTTGCACCAATGTTTAGGAAGCTTCTCAATAAGAAAGATAAGATAATTGACTTAATCAAGACGCCAGTGAATGGAAATTGCTCAGTGGTTATCCTCAAAAAGTTTCTCGAAAAACTTGGAGACCCTAGTAGATTTCTTATACTGTGTGATTTTCCAGAGATGGATGAATGCTTAGCCTTGGCCGATCTCGGTGCAAGCATCAACCTAATGCCTCTTTCCGTATGGGAAAAGCTAAATCTCCTAGATTTGACTAAAACCCGAATGATACTTGAACTTGCCGACCGAACGATTTCTACTCCTACCGGCATTGCCGAGGATGTTTTCATGAAAGTTGGAACATTTTTCTTTCCGGCCGACTTTGTAGTCGTTGATTATATCGCCGATCCTCGGGTTCCTTTAATTCTCGGGAGACCCTTCTTGAGGACGGCACGAGCTTTGATTGATGTTCACGGTGAACAAATGACCCTTCGACATGATGACCAATCCATAACATTCAAAGTTGGTGATACTAAGACATTCTCCTACAATACTATTGAATCGGTTAACCGAGTCGATGTTATTGATGTAGCTTGTGAGGAGTTTGCTCAAGAAGTACTTGGATTTTTGAACATTTCCAAGAGTGGCAATCCCACCCCAACTTTGGAACCAATCCTTTCTACTTCTCCCCCCTCTCTCACTCCTTTTGAGGGAGGTGACTTCATTTTAGAAGAAATCAAAGCTTGTCTTACTAGCAAATCAATTCCACCGGGAATTGATGATGCCGACTTCGATCCAAAAGAAGACCTTCTCACCCTTGAAAGATTGCTTAATTCTGACCCATCTTCCACCCTCCCTCCGGAAGAACAAAAATTTAAGGAACTTAAGACCGTTGAACCTTCTAGTGATGAACTCCCCGAGCTTGAGCTCAAAGACTTACCACCTCATCTTGAGTACGCGTTTTTGGAGGGTACCGATAAATTACCCGTCATAATCGCTAAAGACTTAAAAGATGAGGACAAGACCGCTCTTCTTAAGGTTCTTAGATCACATAAGCGTGCCATAGCTTGGAAGATGTCGGATATTAAGGGAATAGATCCAAAGTTTTGTACTCATAAGATTTTGATGGAAGATAATGTTAAACCCACGGTCCAACATCAAAGACGGGTTAACCAAAAAATTCACGAGGTTATCAAGAAAGAAGTTATCAAACTTCTTGAAGACGGATTAATTTATCCCATCTCCGATAGCCCGTAGGTTAGCCCCGTCCATTGTGTGCCCAAGAAAGGTGGTATAATCATGATTGAAAATGATGATAATGAACTGATACCTACTCGATTAATTATGGGATGACGTATATGCATTGACTACCGAAAGTTAAATGATGCCACCCGTAAAGATCATTTCCCATTACCGTTCATGGACCAAATGCTTGAGAGACTCGTGGGAAACGAATACTATTGTTTTCTAGATGGTTTATCGGGTTACTTTCAAATACCTATTGACCCAAAGGACCAAGAGAAGACCACCTTCACTTGCCCTTATGGAACTTTTGCCTACCGACGCATGCCTTTTGGCTTATGTAATGCTCCGGGCACGTTCCAAAGGTGAATGATGGCCATTTTTCACGACATGATCGAGGAAACAATGGAGGTCTTCATGGATGATTTCTCGGTCTTCGGGGATTCTTTCTCTTCATGCCTCTTACATTTAGACAAAATGATCAATAGGTGCGAAGACACCAATCTTGTTCTAAATTAGGAGAAGTGCCATTTTATGGTTAAAGAGGGCATCATCCTCGGCCATAAAATTTCTAAGTCCGGGATTGAGGTCGATAGAGCCAAAGTTGATGTAATAGCAAAATTACCTCATCTCACAACCGTCAAAGGATTTAGAAGTTTTCTAGGACATGCCGGATTTTACCGTAGGTTTATTCATGACTTCTCAAAAATATCCCGACCAATGACACGCCTTCTAGAGAAAGAAACCCCATTTGTCTTTTCCAAGGAATGTGTAGAGGCATTTAATGCCCTTAAGAAGAAATTGACCGAAGCACCGATTTAAGTTGCCCCCGATTGGGACCTACCGTTTGAGATTATGTGTGATGCTAGTGACTTTGCGGTAGGTGAGGTCTTGGGGCTACGTAAGACCAAACATTTTCAACCGATACACTATGCAAGCAAGACTATGACCGATGTTAAAGCTTACTATACTACTACCGAAAAAGAGCTTTTAGCCGTAGTGTATGCTTTCGAGAAATTCCGGCCATATCTTGTCTTGTCAAAAACAATAGTGTATACGGACCACTCGGCTCTTAAGTATCTTCTCGCTAAACAAGATGGTAAACCGAGATTGCTTCGTTGGATTCTCCCACTCCAAGAATTTTATGTCATTATCCGTGATTAAAAAGGAGCGGAGAATCTAGCGGCCGACCACTTGTCTAGGTTATAAAATCTTTACCAAGATGTTCTCAAGAATAAGGAAATTACCAAAACATTTCCTCTCGAGACACTTGGTATGGTTACCTTTCGTGGTGATGATAGTACCCTATGGTTTGCCGATTTTGCAAATTACCATGCGGGGAATTTTATGATTAAAGGGATGTCGTCCCAACAAAAGAACAAGTTTTCAAGGATGTTAAGCACTACTTTTGGGACGACCCCGATTTGTTCAAGATTTGTGCGGATCAAGTGATCCGGCGGTGTGTTTTGGCCAAGAAGCCCATGATATCCTCATGGCTTGCCATAATGGACCCACCGAGGGACATCATGGTGCCAACTACACCGCTAAAAAGTCTTTGATGCCGGATTTTATTGGCCGACTATTTCCCGAGATGCCTATGATTTGGTCACCCGGTGTGACGCTTGTCAATGTCAAGGAAAAATCTTATAAAGAGATGAAATGCCATAAAATGCCATCTAAGTTTTTGAGATCTTTGACGTTTGGGGCATCGATTTTATAGGACCATTCTCGTCTTTATGAGGGAACAATTATATACTCGTGGCCGTCGATTATTTGTCAAAATGGGTTGAAGCGAAAGCGCTCCCCACCAATGACGCCCGAGTTGTTTGCAAATTTTTAAAATCTCTCTTCGCCCAATTTGCTACCCCTCGTGCTATCATTAGTGATCGCGGTACCCATTTTTGCAATGACCAATTTGCAAAGGTCATGCATAAATACAGAGTTACTCACCGTCTCTCCACCGCGTATCACCCGCAAACAAATGGGCAAGTTGAGGTCTCAAATCATGGTTTGAAACGTATTCTTGAGAGGACCGTAGGTGAAAACCATGCTTCTTGGTCCGATAAGCTAGATGATGCATTATGGGCCTTCCGTACCGCATTCAAGACACCCATCGGGTGCACCCCTTACAAGTTAGTGTACAGAAAGGCGTGTCATCTACCTATCGAGCTCAAGCATAAGGCCTACTGGGCCTTGAAATATTGCAATTATGATCTTGTTACCGCGGGCGATCACCGGAAGGTTCAAATGAATGAATTAAGTGAACTTCCTGATCAAGCCAATGAGAACTCTTTGATCTACAAAGAGAAGACAAAGAGGATCCATGACTCCAAGATTAAGAACCGCGTTTTCAACATTGGTGATCGAGTCCCCCTCTTTAATTCAAGATTAAAGATTTTCTCGGGCAAGCTTAAGACCCGCTGGACTAGACCATTCACAGTTACCTAAGTATTTCCATATGGCACCGTCGAGTTATCTTAAACTGACGGGCCAAACTTCAAGGTGAATGGTCATCGACTTAAGCACTACTTTGGAGGGGACATACCATTGATGGTTGTCTCAAATCTCCAAAATTTCCCCATGGACCAATGAATTCAGGGTCGAGTCGAGCTTGTGACTCGGTTAACAAAAACAAGACGCTTCATAGGTGGCAACCCATGCTTATCCTTATATTATATAGTAGTAATGAATAAGTGTGTTATGAGGAGGCTCGCCTCTTCCATTCTCTTGTTTTATGTTTTATTGGATGTCCAGGATTACCTAGATTTTGAAGCCTCTCATGCTTATGGTTTTGTCCTTCGTTCACTCGAGCTTCATTATGAGAATCCAATAACCAAATCTTATCGACTAACGTTTATCTTTATGCATACTTAATAAAAGGCTTTAGATATATGTAGAGACCCTTCTGAAAACATTGAGGACAATGTTCAACTCTAGTATGGGGGGATCTATCGATTTGATTATGCCTGCAGCCGTTGTTTTCACGTAATCCCGTTTTTAACACCAAAATACCAAAAAAATGAAAATTTTCAAAAAATTCCAAATATAAAATAAGTGTTTTTGTCACAATGTTGACTTTCCTATCAGGTAGAATAAGAATAAATTTTGACTCGATATAGTATGTTGCGCTCTAGCATGTCCCTTAACTTTTAGACTAAGCATTCGCGGATCTTTTTATTAAAGATTTTAAATTCGCGAAGAACGAAAAATGATAGAGTTAATTATGAATTAGATGCTAAACAAGGATTAGTTGGAAATCTTAAGAGCTCATAAGTGTAGTTTGTGGCTTTTTCTCCCATAAGCTTCTAACCGGACTAATAATACGTGCTATTTTTGAAAATTAAACTTAAATCAACAATTTTTGATATTGAAGCTTTATTAATGTAGTCGACAACATTAATTTATTTAGTCTTAGTTCAAATTTATACTTAAATTTTCTAAAAAGAAGTTTTCTCTATATATCGTGGTAATATAAAATTTAAAAAAAATGATGAGTAATAATTATAAATTGTGGGCTGATAAAAGTTTGCTGCATCTTGCCGGCTCACAACCGATGTTGCAGCCTTCTAAAAGGTCGAGGATTTCCTTTGTTAAAAGTATAATTATGATAAGTGTGATATATGTGATTTAATAAATATAGGGAAAATCTCTTTTTCTTAAATTCAAATATGCTT
This sequence comes from Tanacetum coccineum, assembly GCA_026074375.1. Lineage (NCBI taxonomy): Eukaryota > Viridiplantae > Streptophyta > Magnoliopsida > Asterales > Asteraceae > Tanacetum > Tanacetum coccineum. The sequence goes on from BQNB010027936.1 coordinate 20,578, forward strand.
TTGAACTAAGACTAATTCGTTTTAAGATTGTGGTTTTTCTAAATGAATTGTTTTATTAACAGGAAGCCTAAGAATTTTTGAAACCGAAGGTCCGTGAGTTCCGATACTATTCTCTGTGGGGTGTCAAAAGCCTGGTCACCTTAGCCGGTCTCGGCTGGGATGTGCTGAGAAGAAAGTCGCTACATGGAATGATCTGACCTTTAAAATCATAATTTTTGGGTGGAACGCAAAGCAATTGAAATATTGTAATTTTCTTAAAAAGGTCGATCCATGGTTGAAATTTAAAATAAGCATACTAACATAATATGAAATAATTCTCGAGTGTGAAAAGTTTCACAAGGTACAAGTATTAGTAGTGTTAGCATCTTAGCTTATATTTAACGGTGATTTTGTTTTTGAGCTTGTTTTGGGACGAGTGAAAAGTCGAGGACGATGAATTTATCTTTTTGAGCATTTTAGGATTTAAGTGCTTCTTATTCCGTGACCCTAAAAGTTATAAAAATAACGAAAGTCATACATGTTAGTTGCTTAAAAAGAAAAGAAGTACAAAAAAATGAGAAAAAGGAAAAAAACAAAAATATGTGTGGTAATACGTGTAAATATTTATAAAAATGGTAAATACGGGGCTTTTCAAAGCTTTTGATTCTTTAATTCCCCTCGATGAACATTGCGTGAGGACATAGCAATATCTTAGTCGAGGGGGATTGAGATTCTTAGTTTTCTTAAGTGTTTACTTATGACATTGCGTGAGGACATGGCAATATCTTAGTATGGGGGATTTTGGTATGTGCTTAATTACACATACCTTTTGCCTATAAAAACGTGCCTAAAATGACCAAAATATACCAAAAATACATTGTATTTGTGTGTTTTGTGATTTATGATTGTGCAGGTAACGGATATTCACAAAAGGACAAAATCAAGCCAAAACGGACAAAACCGAGCACGGAATGGAAAGAGCGTGAAAAAGTCAAAGTCAACCAGTCAAAGTCAACAAGTCAAAGACGAAGCCGAATACGAAGAAATCTTAAATGGGCCAACCCGTACCCATTTAATGGGCCGGGTCAGCCCATTAAGCTTATTGTGTAAAAACTTATAAGTTTTTAAGACTTATAACCTCTTATAAATCCAAAACCTTACCCGGCCCAAACAAAAAGCCCAAACAATAACCCCTTAACCCCGTTAACCCATAACACCATACAATACCTTACATCGTTAGTCCTCAAGGACTAACATTGTTAGTCCAAAAGGACTAACGATGCAACAACTTAACCAAAACAGAGTCTAACACCCGTTACCCTTCAAACCCATAAACAGAAATAGCACCCTTCCCGCTTTTTTTACTATTCCCATGTCTTCAACCTCTGCACCTCAACCCCACACCACTACCCCACACCACAAACCAACAAAGCCACCTTGGCAATCCTCTCCAACCTCATTCGTCCATGGAAGAAGACAAGAAATTGATGGTTTGGATGAATAGGCTTGGTGAACACTCAAAATGAAGGGCTAAGATGACTTGGTGACTTACTCACACAACTAGCACAGCTGCAAACCCTCTCACAAAAGAAACACACCTCAAAGGGACTCAAGACCTAATCCTCTTCTATAAATAGGACCCTTGTAGCCATTGATGAGGCATCTAGTTATTACTTTTCAGCTTATTTAGTTAACTTTTAGCTTATTGTCTTTAAAATTCAAGCATTGTAACTGTTTTTAAGAATTAATGAAAAGTTGAGGTTTTATGTTTAAATTCTATGTTTTCTTTAATGTTCATGTTCCATTGTTTTAAAAGTATTTTATAATCCTTTATAAGCTCTAAATTACTTATTTAAGCTGTTTACTTAAGCACTATAAACTGTTCCATAGTTTATAGTGTTTAAGCCTTTTTCACTCAAAATCACTCAAAAAGCTCTATTGGAAGATAAGCCGGATTTGGAAGGGCTTATAGGGTTATACTAGCTTGTTTTCAAACAAGCTAGAGCTTGTAGATCAGCTTATTGTAAGCTTATTTGCCCTGTTTTGAGCAAGGGCCTTTGTAAGTTTTCTATTTTCAAGTTTTAGTTTATAAACTGTTAGCTTATTTTACTGCTTATCTCTGCTTATTATCTGCTTATTCTTGCTTATTCATGTCATTTAGTGCTTAACTTGCTTATTTTATAGTCTTTGTTTCATTTGTTCAAGTATTTCATAATCTGCCATATTTTAGCTTAAAATACTGCTTATTTCATTAGCTTATCTAAAGTGCTTATTGTCTGTTTAAATTTGCTTATTAATCTTAGTTAAACTTAGTTCATCATCTGTTTTCAAAAATCAAAGGTTTAAACTGTGTTTTATAAGCTTAAAATGGATTTTCACTTTCTTAAGGGGTGTTTGGCACTAGCAGTATTAACAAGAGTTAATACTGCTTGGTGACTTTTGACCCTTAAGTCAAATTTGGAAAGCTTAAATTAATCTTATAAGCCAGTTTAGAAAAGTCTTCAAAGTGTAAAATTCATTCCTAAGGTGTTTAGTAATCATGGTTTGAATCTGTAGGTTTTAAGCTTTATAGTTTAGCTTAATTGTTTAGATTTTGATTAAGGGCATTTAGGAGTTGTTAGCATGCTTATTTTTGATTCACAATGCAGTAGAATAGCTTTAGGTTAGGTGTGCATGTGTCTTGTGATTTTAAGCTTAAAAATGTCAAAGCATTTGCATAAAATTTTAAAGCTTAATCAGTCATTTTAATCTTTAATTTAGATAAATAAAAGTAGGTTTTAGCTTAGCCATTTTCATTTAGCTTTTTCACAACTCATTTGATTTTCAAAATGCTTTTTAATTGCTGATTCAGATAGCTTATTGTATAAGCTTTAAAGTTTGATAAGTCCCTAAGCCATAAGGATCCACTTCCTAGCTTAAAAATAAGCTAGAAAGTTTCCTTGTAGGTTGTTTGGTTAGTAGGTTTGGCTTAACTGCTTATTAGCTTATTTGAGCTTTTCAGCTGTTAGGATTGCTTAATTTGTGCTTATATTTGCTTAATAGGTTAGGTTTAAGTTCCTTTTAGCTTATTTAACTTAGGTTATTGCTTATTAATGCATATTAGCATTTTAGTTTGAAATTAAGTTTAAAAGCCTTTAGGTAATCCTGTCATTTAAGCTTAGTTTTAGCTGACATTGTTAGCTTATTTTTGTTTGTAAGTGCTTATTAGGGTTAGGGTATCATTTATTTTTAGCTTATTAGTTTCCATGTTAACTTATTTAGTGTAAAAAGACAAAAAGTTTAAGCCAAAAGTCATTTAGTTAGAAAAGTCTTAACTGTCACTTTTAGGAGCTTATTTCTAGCTTATTTTAGGTTTTTATAAAAATGTATTTCACAAAAGTCCTTTAGTTTTAGTTATCTCTAACAAAGATGTTTCAAAAATTTTGCAAAAAAATACTTGGGAAGAAGGAGAAGTCAAGGTGAGCAAGGCTCGAACCTGCGACCTCTCCCTCACTCAACCAAGTATTTTAACACACACACACCCACCCACTTTTGCCTTGGGTCTTTTGCGTTTAAACTCACTTACTTTTCTTTTATACCACTTTTTTTGCCTATTTTAGTTATAAGCCATTTTCTGCTTATTACAGCTTATTGCAATAAGCTGTTTCACCCACTTTATTTTTCTTAGATTTTAATTAGTTCAAAGTACTTTTCATGAATTTTTTCAAATTTTTACGAATTAGTTTAATATTTTTAATTAATTTTTTTTATTAAATCCGTTTTTAATTCATAATAAATAAATTAAAAGTCAAAAAATATAATTCTTTTTTTTAAATTTTCTTTTATCATTTAGGATTTATAAAAATTAAATTTTCATTTGTAGGGTTAAAATTTTAGAATTTGGTTTTTTAAAGAACGGGATTTGAATCCCGTTATCATTTTTAGTGTTTTAACTTTAATTGCTTATCGTTTTTAGTGTGTCTTTACTTGTTTTAGCATTTTAGTTATATAAATAGAAAACCTAATCAAATTTGTGATATTCAAGCATTGTTTAACAAACGTTACCTCGATTTTCAAATTCGCACCTCGTCGGGACACGACCCGGGAAGGTTTTTAGGGATTTTACTTTGGTCAAAAGTAATTATCTTTTAAAAAGCCTCTTAGAATTTTATTGATTGATAATTTTAATTATCCTCTTATTATTATATATTTATATTTATTATATATATGTTATATAGTAAAAGGTGATTAATTTTATACATGTCAATAGTCAATCTCTTCTTCTTGTCTATACCCTTGAACAACCAACCTTGCTTTATTCCTGATGACCACACCATTTTCATCCATCTTGTTCCTGAAGATCCACTTGGTTCTAATGATGGTTTTACCATAGGGTGTAGAGACAAGTGTCCAGACATTGTTTCTTTCAAATTGATTCAGATTCTCTTGCATAGAAATTACCCACGCTTCTTCTTCTAGAGCTTCAGTTACCTTCTTTGTTTCTATCTCAAATAGGAAATTAACATATAGGCACTCATGGGCTAATGCAGCTTCAGAGTCTCTAACTCCGCTTCTTGTTGTTACACCAGCCTGAGGTTCACCTAGAATGTTAACCAAGAGGATGTGTTTGTCTCTGGACCATCTGTCTTGAGGAGCTAGAGTATCATGAATGATTACATCTGATGGTGAAATGATTGTTGGCGAGGGTTTAACATCACGGATTGGTTCATCATTGATTGTGATGTTTTGCGATTCAAAGGTATCAATATGAATTTTAGGTTGTTCAGATTCATTTGGTTCATTGTGAACAAGATGATCATCGGGTATTAAGAACTCGGGTGATTCATCAGGTGAATTGATGTCTTGAGCAGTGGGGATGATGATCAGGGATAATGATGTTGTTAGTTGAAAGAGCATCAAATATAGGGATATAAGGTAGGTAATCATCATTTCGAGTGATTTGAGAGGGATTCCTTGGTATAAAAAATTCATCATTAGGGAAGGATGTTTTTATTGAAGTTAATTTCATCACCTTCTATGCTAGTTTGAGTGATTACTTCATCAGCTTCATTGAATGTGACATGATAAGTTTCTTCCATTTCTTTCCTTCTAATGTTGAATACCCTAAAAGCTTTAGCCACTAGATATTATCCAAGAAAGAAGCCATCATCAATCTTTTCATCAAACTTTCCCAGATGGTCTATGTGGTTGTAAATGAACACAGGACAACCAAACACATAAAAGTAGCTGATATCAGTAGATCTTCCTCTGAACACATCATAAGCTGTTTTCCTATGTCTTTTCACTATGATTGATATGTTTTGAGTGTAGTGTTTACAGCTTCTCCAGAAAATTGTTTAGGGAGTTTTGAACCATTTAACATAATCCTTACTGCTCCAATCAGGGTTCTATTTCTTCTTTCAGCTACACCATTTTGTTCTGTGGTACAAGGGGATGAGAAGTTCTAAGATATCCCTTTTTCATCACAAAATTATTCTAATTTATGATTCTTGAACTCTATTCGAATATCACTTCTTAGCTCCTTCACCTTAACATCATTGAGGTTCTCCATCTTTCTGATAAAAGACATGATACACTTAGCTGCATCACTCTTCTTCTTTAAGCAAAATACCTAAGTCTACCTTAAGTAATCATCAACTATGACCAGAGTATATTTGTTATGACTGATGGTTTGAGTTTTTGTTGGTGTGAGAGGCCCAGAATAGGGTGGAGATAATCAATGCCTAGCTACGTACCAAGATTGGCTACCGGATATCAATTGGAATCGTGTAATCACTTTCCAAAGTAAACTATTCGACCCTAATGCCTAGGTACCACGAATATCTACTTGGGTAAGACCAAATGTGTGTTCTTGTTTGAGGCAACAATCAAGAACCCTAGCGCATCTAAGTGTTTATGTTTATGTGTATGTTTTCACGCAGTTTTTTCTATGTTGTATCGTATATATCACAAGTAGTATGTGACCTCCTAATTATAAGAGAGTACTCAAGTCCTTGGTCAAGGAATTATGAGAGATTATAAGAGATATAATCTCTTCCATAATTAGAATCCTTGATTTCAGGAATTAGTAGTTACATGACCATAATTATCATGGTCAATAAGAGTGACTACTACTTACCATAAGAATTGGTCAAAGCAGTTACAAGTCATTGAATTCTATCTAGATGGATTTCCATTCAGTGTCCTGAAGCATCAGCTAGCCCACTGAGGAGCATACCCGCTGATGGTTTAATATTGAAACAACCTCTGATGAGCTAACCCGCTGAGGATACTTCCTCTGGTGGATTACTCTCTGATGGTAACCTTCAGCTTACTCACTCAGTGAGTTACAAAGCTGAAGCTATCAGTCCTCTGATGAACATCCTCCAGTCCAGAGTTACTCACATAGGAGTTAACTCACTGAAGTTCATCAGCGAGTAGAATTCCCTTAACCACTATCTAAGTCAGGGTGTTCAGAGACCTATGGGTGTACACTCTGTACCTCCATCCCCAGATACCGGTATGAACAGATCCCTACAATTGAACCAAATTTCCAACAATCCTCCCCAATTTAGTACAATTCCTTTGCATGAAAAAATAAACATAAATCAAACAAGTGCATAAATGAAAATGTCATGAGGATTGAATTTCCATCTTAGTAATTACACGTTCAAATATTCGAGAATCAGGGTGTTCTAAGAATTGAACCCTTCAACCCATTTGAGTACCTGAATCAAACACTTAAACGCTCCTGACACTATTACATAGCCATGTGTCCATATCTAATTCATAAATGTTATAAGACCCAAAGTCCATGATCCTTGAGGTGGCAAAACCCCAACATTTACATAGGTGGTTCCTCTTTATTCATGCTCCTGCTTAGCATTTTTTCAAAGAAATTAACCATTAAGAAGTTTAGAAACTTTATCCTCCTTTCAACAGGTTCCAAGAACACCCTTGGGATGATTTGTAAACATGTACTTCAGCCCTCTAAATGTCCAGCTTTCCACATTGAACTCAGCTGCCAAGTTTCCTCGGCAGGGAGTTGGGTGTCCTAGCATTCAGTGACTTAACTGGACTTTAATCCCATCCCTTCAGCAGACTTTATAACCAAGTCTCTAGCCAGACCCTTCATCAAGTGATCAGCTAGGTTTTATTGAGACCTCACAAACTCTAAACATACCACCCCATTCGTGATTAGCTTACGAATCATGCTATGCCTGACACCTAGGTGTCTGGACTTTCCATTGTATATCTGGCTATAAGCCTTTTCCAATGTAGCAACACTATCACAACGGATAGGAATAGGTGCCATAGGTTTGACCTACAGTTGAATCTCAAGGAGCAAGTTTTTCAACCATTCAGCTTCCTTACCAGCGGCTGCAAGAGCCACAAATTCAGACTCCATTGTAGAACCAGTGATACAAGTTTGCTTCTTAGAAGCCCAAGAAATTACACCACCACCAAGCAGGAATACCTAGCCACTTGTAGACGAATTTTCTTTAGTGTTGCTGATCCAGATTGCATCAGTGTAACCTTCCAACACTGAAGGATATCTAGAGTACATTAATCTATAGTCCATGGTTTTCTATAAGTACTTTAGTACCCTTTGAATTGCTTGCCAGTGCTGAGTTCCAGGATTACTAGTATACCTACTCAGTTTACCTACAGCAAATGCAATGTTAGGTCTGGTACAAGTCATGGCATACATTAAACAGCCAATCACTCTGGAATACTTAAGTTGAGATACAGCTAGACCTCTATTGTGCATCAACTTCTCACAAGTATCTAGAGGTGTACTAACTAGAGTCCAATCAGAGTAATTGAATTTCTTCAGAACCTTCTCAAAGTAATGAGACTGAGAAATTGTTATACCATTACTCTTATGTTTAATCTTTATACCCAGGATAACAGCTGCCTCCCCCATGTCTTTCATAGAGAACCTTGATGACAAAAATTCCTTAGTCAGATCCACCTGAACTTGGTCAGTGCCAAAGATCATCATGTCATCAACATATAGGAAAATGATGACTCCTTTACCAGAAGCATCAAATTTTCTATTTACACATTTGTTAGATTGGTTAAGTAAATAACCATTAGACAAAACCACTTCATCAAACTTTTGATGCCATTACTTAGGTGCATGTTTAAGCCCATATAGAGACTTAACCAGTTCACACACCTTGTTTTCATTGCCAAGCAAGATGAAGCCCAAAGGTTGGTTCATATAGACCTCCTCTTCCAGTTCCCCATTCAAGAAAGCTGGTATGTGCTTAATTACACAAACCATTTACCTAGGAAAACGTGCTTCAAAGACCAAAAACATACCAAAAATACATTGTATTTGTGTGTTTTGCATTTGTATTGTGCAGGAAACGGATATCTAAGAAAATGACAAAAACAAAGCCAAAACGACAAAACCGAGCACGGGAATGAAAAGAGTGTGAAAAGTCAAAAAGTCAAAGTCAAAGTCAACCAAAAAGTCAACCAAGTCAAAGTCAAAGACAAAGCCGTAAACGAAGAAATACTTAATGGGCCTACCCGCACACATTTAATGGGTCGGGTAAACCCATTAAGCTATTTATACAAAGCAAAAAGCCCAAACCTTATAACCTTATACAACCTGAGGGGCCATTTCTGCCAACCTACAAACTTATTTCACCACAAGGACTGTGGTTGTAACACAACAATACAACTTCAGGGACTGAAGTTGTTAAACCCCAAAACATCTACACCACAAGGACTAACTGTGCAATATACTTATACAAGATGAAGGGCCAATCTTGCCAAACCCACAAACTTCCACCCCTGTATCACCAAAACAGATACAAAGACACCCATTTTCCCGCCATCACTGTACATCTTCTACCCCACTCCCTAAAACCTGTTACCCTGCTCCCCAAAACAAATATGTCACCATCCCATCAAAACCCACACCATAAAACTCCAAATGCCACCTTGGCGATCCTAAATAACACCATTCGTCCAAGGTAGAAGACAAAAATGGAAGGTTGAGATGATACTACTTGGTGAGCACTCAAAATGAAGGGCTATGATGACTTTGGGACTTACTCACACAACAAGCACACCTCCTGGCTCACTCACAGAAGTAGCACAAGTAAAGACCCAAGACCTAGACTTCTTCTATAAATAGGGCACTTTGTAAGCCTTTGGGGCATCTAGTTTTTAACAGCTTATCTTAGTTTAAAATTTAGCTTATTGTACTTTTTATTCAAGTCTTGTAATGTTTTTAAAAGTTAATGAAATTTGAGGTTTATATGTTTTAAAAGTTCTGTGTTTTTAAGTTACTATTCCATTGATATTAAAAGTGTTTTATAAGCTCTTATTTACTCTTATAAGCTGTTTACTTAAGTTTTACAAGCTCTTTCCATAGTTTGTAAGGTTTAAGTCCCCTTTTACCAAAATTCACTCAAAAAGCTCATTTGGAAGATAAGCCAGAAAAGGAAGGGCTTATGGGTTTTACTAGCTTGTCTTTGACAAGCTAGAGCTTGTAGATCAGCTTATTATAAGCCTTAACTGCCCTGTTTGTGCAAAGGGTTTAGTAAGTTTAACTTGAAATCTTTGAGCTTATTTACTATTCATCTGCTTATTTTAGTGCTTATTACTGCTTAATACTGCTTATTATTAATGTGTATTGCTTATCCATGCTTAATCATAGTTTAAATTGTCTTGGTTAATGTTTTCATTTAAAACTGTCTAATTAGTCTAAAAATGCTTATTCTGTGTGCTTATTTATAAGTGCTTATCAGCTGTAGGATTTTGCTTATTAGGTCTTGTGTTTGTTAGTTTATTATCTGTTTTCAAAAACCTTAGCTTAAAACAGTCATAAACAAGTTTAAATTTGGATTTCAAAAAATTAAGGGATGTTTGGGATAAGACCCTAAAATGGGTCAAAAGAGGATAAAAGTTGTTTTTGGTTTCTAATCCAGTTTTAACTAGCTTATATTCAGTCTTTAATATGGTTTTCATAAGTTTAAATTTAGTTTTATAAAGTTTTTAAGTTTATCTCATCATTTTTCAAATTTGCTAGTTCATAGGTGTTTTTAACTGCTCATGTTGTGAAATCCTTAAAGAGTTCTTGCATAAGTGGTTTTTGGTGTTAATTTCAAGCTTGTTATTGGTAATGTATGCAGTAGGTTATAATTAGTTGGAGTATGCACTTGTCTTTTAAGTCTAAGTCAAATTCTGTCTAACTTTTCAAGTCATTTTTCTTGCTTAATTACTTGTTCAATTTTATCATTTTTAGCTTATTTGTGTTCTTATAGACCTAGTCTCAATCTGTTTTTACTTTTTTTAGCTTTTTGGTTTCTAGTTGCTTATTAAGTCCAAAAAAGATCAAACAGTTTTAGCTTTTTCTTTACTTAGTGTTAAAACACCATTCTGTCAGCTTTATTTTGCTTATTACTAGCTTATTTCTATGTTTTGTAAAAAGTCCCCTTTTTAAACTTAGTTATTTCAGCTTATTTTATAAGTTTTTTAAAAAAAAATGTTTTTAAAAAAGGAGAGGCCACAGGACTCGAACCCGTGACCTCTCCTTTTATACCAAAGCCTCAACCCACACACACTCACTACCACAACACCAGATAGGGCCATCTGTTTATAACTTGCACAATCAAATATTTAACCCCTTTTTGCACAAAAAGCCTATCAGCCACATTTAGCTTAATCTGGCTTATTTCATTCAGCATCCTTTCAAGTTGTTTTTTTTCTTAAATTCTAAATAGGCTAAAGTACTTTCTGTAATTTTTTCAGATTTTTAGATATTAGTTTACTATTTTTAATCATTTTATTTCAATAAATCTGCTTTAAATTCATATTAAATTAAATAAAAGTCAAAAAATATAATTCTTTTTTTTAATTTTCTTTTATCATTTAGGATTTGTAAAAATTAAATTTGCATGTGTAGGGTTAAAATTTCATGTTTTAGGTTTTCGAGTCGCGTTTTTACGTTCCCGTTTACGTTTTTAAATTCGTTTTTGTTTTCGTTTTAGATTTAAGTTGCCTTTTACTTGTTTTTCCCGTAGAAATAGAAAACCAATCAAAATCTTGTTATTCAAACATCAAATATCAAACCGACTTTCGACTCTCCATTTCACGCCTCGTTGGGAGAACGACCCGGGTGATCACTTGCCCGAAATCAGTTATATCATACCCGTGAGTTTGTTGACCTTTTTCCTAAAGGGTTGACTAGGTTGACTTGCGAGGATTTTATATTTGATATTTTATTATACTATTTGATATATAATTACCCCTAAAAAGGTGATTATCATTTTGGCGCCGCTGCTGGGAAGGTTGTGATATGATTATTGTATATGTTTGAAGACTAGTGTTTGAAGAACCTTCTCTTTATTTTGTGAATATATAAAATTCAAAAATAAAAAAATATTTTATTTTCTTGATTTTCTTTTACATTATATAAAAACACAAAAATCATTATAAATACTTTTCCTAAAGTATTAGCAATACCAAAAAAATTCAAAAACCAACAAAACAAATCGTGTTGTTAATCGTTATAATCGGCTCACCTTTGAGTTACAAACTATAAGGGGGGTTATAAGGAGGGCTTGATCCAAGGAACATCACCCAAAAAGGAAGAACGCTTTTAAATCACTTCGGCGTGCTAATTCCTTCCGCTCTCTTGTGAGTAATTTAAAGAGCTACCGTGGACTTTTAACTTCCGATTACCAAAAATATTGTGTTTTATTCATAATTAGTGCATGCGCACTCGTTCTCAAACCCGTAGCTGTCCTCAACAACAAGTCCCACCGAATATTGAACCATTTAATCTTGAAGAACCTATTGAAAATCAAGCTCCTCCCTTAGTTACGATGGCCGATCAACGTACTATGGTGCAATTGCTCCAAGCACCCACCGAGAGTTACGAGGACGCAATCGTTGTTCCCGCGATCACCGCAGATAAATTTGAGCTTAAACATGGTTTGCTCACTCTTGTGCAAAATAAACAATTTTTCAGACTTGATAAAGAAGATCCTCATGCTCACATTCGATATTTCAACAAGATCACTTCTACGTTGAAGTTCCCAAACGTTCCGAATACGTCGATTAAGCTTATGCTTTTTCTATTTTCCCTCGAGGGGCCGCCCGGATTTGGCTCGAAAAAGAACCCCCTCGATCGATTTTTACTTGGGATGATCTTGTTTCGAAATTTATCAACCAATTTTTCCCTCCCTCCAAAACAACCAACCTTCGAAATGAAATCACCAGTTTCCGACAACGTTTTGATGAATCTTTTAGTGAGGCATGGGACCGATTCAAGGATCTCCTTCGTGCATGCCCACATCATGTTTTCTCGGAATTACATCAACTCGATACTTTCTACAATGCTTTGAACTCTAATGATCAAGATTCGTTGAATTCCGCCGCGGGTGGTAATTTTTTAGACAAAATGCCTCGAGATTGCTTAGCCATCATCGAGAGCAAATCCAAAGTTCGTTATTCACGAGACAAAGCGATTGTTTCCAAAGTGAGTACGAGCTCTTCTACCCCCGGTGTTTCACCCGATGTTGCCGAACTTAAAGATATGGTGAGAGCCTTGCTTCTCGATAAGAAAAACCAATCCCAAGCTCCCGCTACCGTAAAAGCGGTCGAGGAAAGTTGTGTAACTTGCGGTGGTGCTCATTCTTACCGTAATTGTCCCGCCACCGATGGCAACGTTTATCGTGACAATATTCAAGAATACGTTTCACAAGCCGCCGCGGTTAACTACAACCAAGGAAATACCGGTTACCGTCCTCCGATGGTTGCAAATCAAATTCGACCTCCCGGTTTTCCTCCCGTTCAAAACAATCAAAGAAATAATCAAAACCGTTACAATCAAAACCGGGGAAATAATTACAACCAAGGTCCAATTTATCAACCCCCGGCTTACCAACCCCCGGCTTACCAAGCTCCGGCTTACCAAGCCCCGGCTCCTCAAACACAAGGTGTGTCAAAGGATGACTTTCAAAACTACATCAAGGCTAATGATGCGGTTATGAAAAATATGCAAGACCAAAACCAAAACATGCAAAACCAAATGACCAATTTAACGGAGATGCTTACCAAATTCATGAATACCAATACCGCCTCTACTTCAGGCTCGGGTTCTCTTCCTAGCAACACCGTTGCTAACCCGAGAGGTGATATGAAAGCCATCACCACCCGAAGTGGAGTTTCTTATGATGGGCCTCAAGTTCCACCTCCGCCTTCTTCTCTTCCTAAGGTGGTGGAACACGAACCCGAGGTGACAAAGGATACGGTGCACCCAAGCACCAAAAACATCCAACCTCTGGAGGTCCAAGCCCAAAATAATGAGCCCGTTGTTGCTCCAAAGACTAAACCGACCATACCTTATCCTTCAAGGATTAACAAGGAAAAGCTCCATGAAAAAGACGATCTTTTAACTTTGAAATTTGTGGAAATGTTTAGGAATCTCCATTTCGAGCTTAGTTTTGTAGATGCTCTCCTACACATGCCCAAGTTTGCACCAATGTTTAGAAAGCTTCTCAATAACAAAGATAAGATAATTGACTTAATCAAGACACCGGTGAATTAGAATTGCTCGGTGGTTATCCTTAAAAAGTTTCCCAAAAACTTGGAGACCCCGATAGATTTCTCACACCGTGTGATTTTCCAGAGTTGGATGATTGTTTAGCCTTGGCCGATCTCGGTGCAAGCATCAACCTAGTGCCTCTTTCCGAATGGGAAAAGCTAAATCTCCCGGATTTGACCAAAACCCAAATGATACTTTAACTTGCCGATCGAACGATTTCTACTCCTACCGGCATCGCCGAGGATGTTTTCGTGAAAGTTGGAACATTTCTCTTTCTGGCCGAATTCATTGTCGTTGATTATATTGCCGATCCTCGGGTTTCTTTGATTCTCGGGAGACCTTTCTTGAGGACGGCACGAGCTTTAATTGATGTTCATGGTGAACAAATGACCCTTCGACATGATGACCAATCCATAACATTCAATGTTGGTGATACTAAGACATTCTCCTACAATACTATTGAATCGGTTAACCGAGTCGATGTTATCGATGTAGCTTGTGAGGAGTTTGCTCAAGAAGTACTTGGATTTTCGAACATTTCCAAGAGTGGCAATCCTACCCCAACTTTCGAACCAATCCTTTCTACTTCTCCCACCTCTCTCACTCCTTTTGAGGGAGGTGACTTTATTTTGGAAGAAATCGAAGCTTGTCTTACTATCGAATCAATTCCACCAGGAATTGATGATGCAGACTTTGAAATAAAAGAAGACCTTCTCACCCTTGAAAGATTGCTTAATTCTGACCCAACTTCCACCCTCCCTCTGGAAGAACGAAAATTTGAGGAACTTAAGGCCGTTGAACCTTCTAGTGATGAACCCTCCGAGCTTGAGCTCAAAGACTTACCTCCTCATCTTGAGGAGGGTACCGATAAATTACCCGTCATAATCGCTAAAGACTTAAAAGATAAGGACAAGACCGCTCTTCTTAAGGTTCTTAGATCACATAAGCGTGCCATAGCTTGGAAGATGTCGGATATTAAGGGAATAGATCCTAAATTTTGTACTCATAATATTTTGATGGAAGATAATGTTAAACCCACGGTGCAACATCAAAGATGGGTTAACCTAAAAATTCTCGAGGTTATCAAGAAAGAAGTCTTCAAACTTCTTGAAGCCGGATTAATTTATCCCATATCCGATAGCCCGTGGGTTAGCCCCGTCTATTGTGTGCCCAAGAAAGGTGGTATAACTATGATTGAAAATGATGACAATGAATTGATACCTACTCGATTGATTACGGGATGGCGTGTATGCATTGACTACCGAAAGTTAAATGATGCCACCCGTAAAGATCATTTTCCATTACCGTTTATGGACCAAATGCTTGAGAGACTCACGGGAAACGAATACTATTGTTTTCTAGATGGTTTCTCGGGTTACTTTCAAATACCAATTGACCCGAAGGACCAAGAGAAGACCACCTTCACTTGCCCTTACGGAACTTTTGCCTACCGTCGCATGCCTTTTGGCTTATGTAATGCTCCGGGCACGTTCCAAAGGTGCATGATGGCCATTTTCCACGACATGATCGAGGAAACAATGGAGGTCTTCATGGATGATTTCTCGGTCTTCGGGGATTCCTTCTCTTCATGCCTCTCCCATTTAGACAAAATGCTCAAAAGGTGCGAAGACACCAATCTTGTTCTAAATTAGGAGAAGTGCCATTTTATGGTCAAAGAGGGCATCGTCCTCGGCCATAAAATTTCTAAGTCCGGGATTAAGGTCGATAAAGCCAAAGTTGATGTAATAGCAAAACTACCTCATCCCACAACCGTCAAAGGAGTTATAAGTTTTTTAGGACATGCCGAATTTTACCGTATGTTTATTCAATACTTCTCGAAAATCTCCCGACCAATGACCTACCTTCTAGAGAAAGAAACCCCATTTGTCTTTTCCAAGGAATGTGTAGAGGCATTTAATGCCCTTAAGAAGAAATTAATTGAAGCACCGATTTTAGTTGCCCCCGATTAGGACCTACCATTTGAGATTATGTGTGATGCTAGTGACTTTGCGGTAGGTGCGGTCTTGGGACAACGTAAGACCAAACATTTTCAACCGATACACTATGCAAGCAAGACTCTGACCGACGCTCAATCTCATTATACTACTACGGAAAAAGAGCTTTTCGCCGTAGTATATGCTTTCGAGAAATTCCGACCATATCTTGTCTTGTCAAAAACAATAGTGTATAGGGACCACTCGACTCTTAAGTATCTTCTCGCTAAACACGATGCTAAACCGAGATTGCTTTGTTGGATTCTCCTACTCTAAGAATTTGATGTCTTTATCCGAGATAAAAAGGAGCGGAGAATCTAGCGGCCGACCACTTGTCTAGGTTAGAGAACCCCTACCAAAGTGAGCTCGAGAAAAAGGAAATTATGGAAACATTTCCTCTCGAGACACTTGGTATGGTGACTTTTCGTGGTGATGATAGTACCCCATGGTTTACCGATTTTGCAAATTACCATGTGGGTAATTTTGTGATTAAAGGGATGTCGTCCTAACAAAAGAACAAGTTTTTCAAGGATGTTAAGCACTACTTTTAGGACGACCCCTATTTGTTTAAGATTTGTGTGGATCAAGTGATTCGGCGGTGTGTTTTTGGCCAAGAAGCCCATGATATCCTCATGGCTTGCCATAATGGACCCACCGGGGGACATCATGGTGCCAACTACACCGCTAAGAAAGTCTTTGATGCCGGATTTTATTGGCCGACTATTTACCGAGATGCCCATGACTTGGTCACCCGATGTGACGCTTGTCAACGTCAAGGAAAAATCTCACAAAGGGATGAAATGCCACAAAATGCAATCCAAGTTTGTGAGATCTTTGACGTTTGGGGCATCGATTTTATGGGACCGTTCCCGTCTTCACGAGGGAACAAGTATATACTCGTGGCCGTCGATTATTTGTCAAAATGGGTTGAAGCAAAAGCGCTCCCCACCAATGACGCCCGAGTTGTTTGCAAATTCTTAAAATCTCTCTTCGCCCGATTTGGGACCCCTCGTGCTATCATTAGTGATCGTGGTACCCATTTTTGCAATGACCAATTTGCAAAGGTCATGCTTAAATATGGAGTTACTCACCGTCTCTCCACCGCGTATCACCCACAAACAAGTGGGCAAGTTGAGGTTTCAAATCGTGGTTTGAAACGCATTCTTGAGAGGACCGTAGGTGAAAACCGTGCTTCGTGGTCCGATAAGTTGGATGACGCCTTGTGGGCCTTCCGTACCGCATTTAAGACACCCATCGGGTGCACTCCTTACAAGTTGGTGTACGGAAAGGCTTGTCATCTACCCATCGAGCTCGAGCACAAGGCCTACTAGGCCTTGAAACATTGCAATTATGACCTTGTTACCGCGGGCGATCACCGAAAAGTTCAAATAAATGAATTAAATGAACTTCGTGATCAAGCCTATGAGAACTCTTTGATCTACAAAGAGAAGACAAAGAGGATCCATGACTCCAAGATCAAGAACCGCGTTTTCAACGTTGGTGATCGAGTCCTCCTCTTTAATTCTAGATTAAAGATTTTCTCGGGCAAGCTTAAGACCCGCTGGACTGGACCATTCACCGTTACCCAAGTATTTCCATATGGCACCGTCGAGTTATCTCAAACCGACGGGCCAAACTTCAAGGTGAATGGTCATCGACTTAAGCACTACTTTGGAGGGGACATACCACCGATGGTTGTCCCGGATCTCCAAACCTTCCCCATGGACAACTAAATTCGGGGACGGGTCAAGCTAAGTGACCTTAAACAAGCGCTTCGTGGGAGGCAACCCATGCTTATCCTTCTATCTTCTTTCTATTTTCTAATAAGTGTAACGTGAGGAGGTGTGCCTCTTCCATTCTCGTGTTTTGTGTTGTGTTGTATGTCCAGGATTGTCCCAGATGTTTGAATCCTCTCGTGCTCGTGGTTTTTGTCCTTCGTTCACTCGAGCTTCACATCCTCAGCTTCATTTTGGGAATCCAATATCCTAATCTTATCGACTAATGTTTATCTTTGAGCATACTTAATAAACGGCATTAGATTTATGTAGAGACCTTTCTTAAAACATTGAGGACAATATTTAACTCTAGTATGGGGGGATCTATCGATTTGAGTATACCTGCAGCCGTTGTTTTCACGTAATCCCTTTTTTACCACCAAAATACCAAAAAAATCAAAAAAATTCCAAAAATTCCAAAAATAAAATAAGTGTTTTTGTCACAATGTTGACTTTCCTGCTGGGTAAAATAAGAATAAATTTTGACTCGATCGAGCATGTTGCGCTCTAGCTTGTCCCTTAACTTTTAGACTAAGCATTCGCAGATCTTTTTAAAGATTTTAAATTTGCGAAGAACGAAAAATGATAGAGTTAAGTATGAGTTAGATGCTAAACAAGGATTAGTCAGAAATATTAAGAGCTCATTAGTTTGTGGCTTTTTCTCCCATAAGCTTCTAACCGGACTAATAACACGTGCTATTTTTGAAAATTAAACTTAAATCAACAATTTTTGATATTGAAGCTTTATTAATGTAGTCGACAACATTAATTTATTTAGTCTTAGTTCAAATTTATACTTGAATTTTCTAATAAGAAGTTTTCTCTATATCGTGGTAATATAAAATATGTTAAAAAAAATGAGTAACAATTATAAACTGTGGGTTGATAAAAGTTTGATGCATCTTTCTGTCTCATAACCGATGTTGCAGCCTTCTAAAGAAAGCCCATAGTGAGAATAATAATCCGAGACTGATAAAAGTTTGTTGCATCTTGTCGGCTCACAACCGATGTTGCAGCCTTCTAAAAGGTCGAGGATTTCCTTTGTTAAAAATATAATTATGATAAGTGTGATATATGTGATTTAATAAATATAGGGAAAATCTCTTTTTCTTAAATTCAAATATGCTTTTGAACTAAGACTAATTCGTTTTAGGATTGTGGTTTTTTCTAAGTGAATTGTTTTATTAACGGGAAGCCTAAGAATTTTTGAAACTGAAGGTCCGTGAGTGTCGATACTAGTCTCTGTGGGGTGTCAATAGCCTGGTCACTTAGCCGCAAGGTTGGGATGTGCCGAGACGAAAGTCGCTACATGGGATGATCTCGCCTTCAAAATCATAATTCTTGGGTGGAACGTAAAGCAATAGAAATATTGCAATTTTCTTAAAAAGGTTGATCCATGGTTGAAATTCGAAATAAGCACACTAACATAATATGAAATAATTGTCGGGAGTGAAAAGTTTACAAGGTACAAGTATGAGTAGTGTTAGCATCTTAGCTCATATTTAACGGTGATTTCATTTTTAAGCTTGGTTTGGGATAAGTGAAAAGTCAGGGACGATGAATTTATCCTTCTTGGGCATTTTAGGATTGAAATGCATCTTGTTCTATGATCCCTAACGGTTATGAAAATAACAAAAGTCAAAGATGTTAGTTAGTTGCTTAAAAAGAAAAGTACAAAAAAATGAGAAAAAGGAAAAATACAAAAATATGTGTGGGAATAAGTGTAGCTATTTAAAAATGATCAAAACGGGGCTTTTCAAAGCTATTGATTCTTTAACTCCCCTCGATGAACACTTAGCTACTTTTCGAGGTAATTAGTCGAGGGGGATTGAGATTCTTAGTTTTCTTAAGTGTTTACTTATGGCATTGCGTGAGGACACGTCAATATCTTAGTATGGAGGATTTTGGTATGTGCTTAATTAAACATACCATTTACCTAGGAAAACGTGCTTAAAAGACCAAAAGCATACCAAAAATACATTGTATTTATATGTTTCGCATTTGTATTGTGCAGGAAATGGATATCTAAGAAAAGGACAAAAACGAAGCCAAAACTATAAAACCGAGCACGGGAATGAAAAGAGTGTGAAAAGTCAAAAAGCCAAAGTCAAAGTCAACCAAGTCAAAGCTAAAAGTCAAAGACGAAGCCGTAAACGAAGAAATACTTAATGGCCCCACCCGCACCCATTTAATGGGCCGAGTCAACCCATTAAGCTATTTATACAAAGCAAAAAGCCCAAACCTTATAACCTTATACAACCTGAGGGGCCATTTCTACCAACCCACAAACTTATTTCACCACAAGGACTGTGGTTGTAACACAACAATACAACTTCAGGGACTGAAGTTGTTAAACCCCAAAACATCTACACCACAAGGACTAACTGTGCAATATACTTATACAAGATGAAGGGCCAATCTTGCCAAACCCATAAACTTCCACCCCTGTATCACCAAAACAGATACAAACACAACCATTTTCCCGCCATCACTGTACATCTTCTACCCCACTCCCTAAAACATGTTACCCTGCTCCCCAAAACAAATATGTCACCATCCCATCAAAACCCACACCATAAAACTCCAAATGCCACCTTGGCGATCCTAAATAACACCATTCGTCTAAAGGTAGAAGACAAAAATGGAAGGTTGAGATGATACTGCTTGGTGAGCACTCAAAATGAAGGGCTATGATGACTTCGGGACTTACTCATACAACAAGCACACCTCCTGGCTCACTCACAGAAGTAGCACAGGTAAAGACCCAAGACCTAGACTTCTTCTATAAATAGGGCACTTTGTAAGCCAAAGGGGCATCTAGTTTTTAACAGCTTATCTTAGTTTAAAATTTAGCTTATTGTACTTTTTATTCAAGTCTTGTAATGTTTTTAAAAAAAGTTAATGAAATTTGAGGTTTATATGTTTTAAAAGTTCTGTGTTTTTAAGTTACTATTCCATTGACATTAAAAGTGTTTTATAAGCTCTTTCCATAGTTTGTAAGGTCTAAGTCCCCTTTTACCAAAATTCACTCAAAAAGCTCATTTGGAAGATAAGCCAGAAAATGAGGGCTTATGGGTTTTACTAGCTTGTCTTTGATAAGCTAGAGCTTGTAGATCAGCTTATTATAAGCCTTAACTGCCCTGTTTGTGCAAAGGGTTTAGTAAGTTTAACTTGAAATCTTTGAGCTTATTTACTATTCATTTGCTTATTTCAGTGCTTATTACTGCTTATTATTAATGTGTATTGCTTATCCATGCTTAATCATAGTTTAAATTGTCTTGGTTAATGTTTTCATTTAAAACTGTCTAATTAGTCTAAAAATGCTTATTCTGTGTGCTTATTTATAAGTGCTTATCTGCTGTAGGATTTTGCTTATTAGGTCTTATGTTTGTTAATTTATTATCTGTTTTCAAAAACCTTAGCTTAAAATAGTCATAAACAAGTTTAAATTTGGATTTTAAAAAATTAAGGGATGTTTGGGATAAGACCCTAAAATGGGCCAAAAGAGGATAAAAGTTGTTTTTGGTTTCTAATCCAGTTTTAACTAGCTTATATCCAGTCTTTAACATGGTTTTCATAAGTTTAAATTTAGTTTTATAAAGTTTTTAAGTTTATCTCATCATTTTTCAAATTTGCTAGTTCATAGGTGTTTTTAACCGCTCATGTTGTGAAATCCTTAAAGAGTTCTTGCATAAGTGGTTTTTGGTGTTAATTTCAAGCTTGTTATTGGTAATGTATGCAGTAGGTTATAATTAGTTGGAGTATGCACTTGTCTTTTAAGTCTAAGTCAAATTCTGTCTAACTTTTCAAGTCATTTTTCTTGCTTAATTACTTGTTCAATTTTATCATTTTCAGCTTATTTGTGTTCTTATAGACCTAGTCTCAATCTGTTTTTACTTTTTTTAGCTTTTTTCAAGTGCTTATTAGTTTCCTATTTAGCATAATAAGTTGTTAAAAAAAAGTCTTTAGAGTCTGTTTTATATGTCTGCTGTCTTAGTCCTTTTTAACTGATTTTCAGCTTATTACTTTTGCTTATTTTATTGTCCTAAGTGCTTATTAGGTCTAGGTGTAGGTATGCTTTTAGCTTTTTGGTTTCTAGTTGCTTATTAAGTCCAAAAAAGATCAAACAGTTTTAGCTTTTTCTTTACTTAGTGTTAAAACACCATTCTGTCAGCTTTATTTTGCTTATTACCAGCTTATTTCTATGTTTTGTAAAAAGTCCCTTTTTAAACTTTGTTATTTCAGCTTATTTTATAGGTTTAAAAAAAATGTTTTTAAAAAAGGAGAGGCCACAGGACTCGAACCTGTGACCTCTCCCTTTATACCAAAGCCTCAACACACACACTCACTACCACAACACCAGATAGGGCCATCTGTTTATAACTTGCACAATCAAATATTTAACCCCTTTTTGCACAAAAAGCCTATCAGCCACATTTAGCTTATTTCTGGCTTATTTCATTCAGCATCCTTTCAAGTTGTTATTTTTCTTAAATTCTAAATAGGCTAAAGTACTTTCTGTAATTTTTCCAGATTTTTAGAAATTATTTTACTATTTTTAATCATTTTATTTCATTAAATCTGTTTTAAATTCATATTAAATTAAATAAATGTCAAAAAAAATATAATTCTTTTTTTTTAATTTTCTTTTATCATTTAGGATTTGTAAAAATTAAATTTGCATGTGTAGGGTTAAAATTTCATGTTTTAGGTTTTCGAGTCGCGTTTTTACGTTCCCGTTTACGTTTTTAAATTCGTTTTTGCTTTCGTTTTAGATTTAAGTTGCCTTTTACTTGTTTCTCCCGTAGAAATAGAAAACCAATCAAAATCTTGTTATTCAAACATCAAATATCAAACCGACTTTTGACTCTCCATTTCACGCCTCGTTGGGAGAACGACCCAGGTGGTCACTTGCCTAGAATTATTTATATCATACTAGTGAGTTTGTTGACCTTTTTCCTAAAGGGTTGACTAGGTTGACTTGCGGGGATTTTATATTTGATATTTGATTATACTATTTGATATATAATTACCCCTAAAAAGGTGATTATCAAAAGCTGTCTTCAAATCCATCTGATGAATAATCAGACTGTGAATTGATGCCATAGCAATCAGCAGTCTTATGGTACTTATACGTGCCACTGGGGCATAAGTATCGGAGTAGTCTATCCCTGACTTTTGTTTAAAGCCCTGAATGACCAGTCTTGCCTTGAACTTTTTAACAGTTCCATCTACATTCAGCTTTCTTTTGAAGATCTATTTGCAGCCCAGAGGTCTGCAGCCTGGAGGTAGATCAGTCAACACCCAAGTGTTATTGCCCATGATGGAATCCATCTTATCATTAATTGCTTCTTTCCAGAAAGCAACATCCTAGGACTTCATTGCTTCATCAAATGTTTTGGGGTCATCCTCAACATTAAAGAAATAGGAGTGTTGGTTAGAGACCTCATCCCTTGTTCCATTAATTAAGTATAATTGAAATTTAGGCCCAAAATCCTTTGGAGTCCTATGGCTTTTGCTTTTCGTAAGCTCAGGCTCAGATTGCCGAACAATCTCATCAGTGACTCTTTTAGAGACCACTGAACCACTAGAGTCTTCAGTTCCTTTTACCAGGGACCTCTGACTTGGTCTAGGGACAGATGAGAACATGTTCTCATCAAAGATAGCATCCCTTGATTCAATGATAGAGTTAATAGCAACTGAATCATTAGGTTCAATAACATAGAACCTAAAAACCTTGGAATGCTCAGCATATCCAACAAAGATGCATTTAATGCCTCTTTCACCCAAAGTTTTTAGCTTTGGATCAGGGAGTCTTACAACTTCCCTACATCCCCAAACTCTGAGATAATTCAGGTTTGGTTTATTTTTAGTCTAGAGTTCATAAGGGGTAATCCTGTTCCTTTTATTGGGAACCCTATTTAATAAATAGCAAGTTGTTAACATAGCTTCACCCCAGAACCCTTGACTCAGACCAGAGTAGGACAACATGGAATTAACCATTTCTTTAGGCACTTTGTTTTTCCTTTCAGATTTACCATTTTGTTGTGGAGTATAAGGGGCAGTCGTTTCATGGATAATGCCAACAGACTAAAAATACAGAGTATCCATGTATTACCTCCCCTATTAGTCCTGAATCTTTTGATCAGAGACACTTGTTGTAATTCAACTTCAGTTTTGAATACTTTAAATTTATCTAATGCTTCATCCTTAGTATGTAATAAATATACATAGCAAAACGTAGAGGCATCATCAATAAATGTCACGAATTACTTTTTATTCCCCAATGAAGGAGTATCATGCAGATCACAGAGATTACTGTGAATCAATTCCAAAATTTTAGTTTCACGTTTTACATTTTGAAATGGTTTCTTAGTTATTTTGGCCAGCATGCAAGTCTTACACTTTTCAGTGTCCATGTCAAAAGCAAGGATTAACCCATCCTTAGACATATCTTGCATCCTCTTAAAGTGGACATGGCCCAGTCTAGCATGCCATAAGATTGAATCTTTCAGTTAAGAGGTTGACATGAAGGCTGAACCAATATTATCATAGACAATATTAAGCCTAAACATATGATTACATAGATAACCAAAACCAATAAACACACCATGTTTGGATAAAACAAATTTATTAGATTCAATCACTTGTTTATAACCACAATTATTCAAAATACTACTTGAAACCAAGTTCTTCCTTATATTAGGAACATGTAAAACATTTAACAAAGAAACAACTTTTCCAGAACTAAACCTAAGATCTACACAACCACGTCCAAGCACAAGGGCTGTTGACTCATTTCCCATGTAAAGAATAGATCCATCATTCAGCGACTCATAAGTCTTGAACCAGCATCTATCTTTACACATATGCACTATTGCTCCAGAGTCAACCCACCACGCAACATCATCATCCTACACAAAGAAAGCCTCAGATACATATGTAACATAATAAATATGATGGGATTTATTAAACATATTCTGACCTTTCAAAGGGTTGGAAGAACCATCCTCTGATCCCTTTGTGCCTAATCCATTAGCTCTGTTGCCAACATTACCAGCCTTGCAATTCTTTTGCAAGTGTCTAGGTTTCCCACACTTCCAACAAGTAACTTTTGGTTTCTTGCTAGGATTAGCTCTGGTATCATGATGCTTACGTTTACCCTTGTTGTCATTGTACCTGGAGGAGTTATTATGTTCCACCATATTGACAACTGAAGGACCAACAACATTTTTGACCTTTGGCTTGTCATTATCCTATGCTCTGAGGGACTCCTCAATGCGCAGATGACTGCCTAACTCAATCAGAGTTAATTCCTGCTTCAAATGTTTCAAGGTGTGCTTGAAATCTTTCCATGAAGGGGGAAGTTTATCAATGATACATGAAACTTTAATGGATTCATCCATGTTCATCTTGTGCTGTGTAAATCTTCCAAGTATACCAAGAAGTTCATTGTATTGTTCAAAGACTGGTCTTGAATCAGTCATTTTGTAATTTGTGAAATTACTAACAAGGAACTTCTTACTTGAGGCATCCTCAGCCATATATTTGGCTTCCAAGGTATCCCATAGTTCTTTAGAAGTTTCAACATTCTGGTAAACATCAAACAAGGAATCAGACTTACCATTGAGGATTAAACCTCTGCAGACATAATCATCATTGTCCTATTTGGCCCTTTTCCTGACTTGCTCCATAGTTGGAATTTCACCTCCATCCTTTGGCATGGGAGTAGTCAGCACATACACCACACTCATGCTGGAAAGCATAAAGTGCATCTTCTTCTACCATCTTCTGAAATCAACCCCTTTAAACTTTTCCAGCTTGGCAAAGCTTGAAGCCATGTGTTTCATTGCATCAGCAGCCATTGATTATCACAATAGTTTACTTTGATTGTTGGTGTGAGAGGCCCAGAATAGGGTGGAGATAATCAATGCCTAGATACGTACCAAGATTGGCTACCGGATATCACTTGGAATCGTGTAATCACTTTCCAAAGTAAGCTATTCGACCCTAATGCCTGGGCATCAAGAATATCTACTTGGGATAAGACCAAATATGTGTTCTTGTTTAAGGCAACAATCAAGAACCCTAGCGAATCCAAGTGTTTATGTTTATGTGTATGTTTTCATGCAGTTATTTCTTTGTTGTATCGTATATCTCATAAGTAGTATGTGACCTCCTATTTATAGGAGAGTACTCAAGTCCTTGGTCAAGGAATTATGAGAGATTATAGGATATATAATCTCTTCCATAATTAGAATCCTTGATTTCAGGAATTAGTGGTTACATGACTATAATTATCGTAGTCAATAAGTGTGATTACTACTTACCATAAGAAATGGTCAAAGTAGTTACAATTCATTGAATTCTATCCAGAGGGATTTCCATTCAGTGTCCTGAAGCATCAGCTAGCCTGCTAAGGAGCATTCTCGGTGATGGTTCAATACTAAAACAACCTCTAATGAGCTACCGCTGGACGGGATACATTCTTGATTGGATGACTCTTAATGGTATCTTTAGCTTACTCACTCGTGAAGTATTTTAAAGCTGAAGCCATCAGTCCTCTGATGAACATCCTTCAGTCCAGAGTTACTCACAGAGGAGTTAACTTACTGAATTTCATTAGCGACTAGAACTCCCTTAACCACTATCTGAGTTAAGGTGTTCAGAGACCTCTGTTGATCCCAAGCCTTGATCGATTCTTTACCTTGTAAAGTGTATGTTACCTTGGATGAATCCAAAATAACAATGGTTGAGACTTTGTTTGTATATTAAAGTGTATGCGGAATCTACACTTCAATACTCTAGAAGTATTAATCAATGGAACAGTACCAGACAATGAACAATGAATAAAACACAAAATGCTTCAATATTATTAGAACAATAATACGAGTACTCTTGCTTAGTACTAGGGTTACAACCTTGAAGCTATTACAAGGTTCTTTTCTCCAAGATGTATATTTCTCTTTGAGTATATATAAAACCCGTACTCAGGATCTCCGTTTATACACACAAGGAGTCCTTTACAATGATAAACTACAAACTTTTAGGGGGGTCAATTACAATGATAATCATATTTAATCTTCCTAAAATATATAAGATATACATTCCATATTTATCTCATTGCATCCTTATCTCCAAGTCAGCAGCATTAACCATCAGCAGTATTAACTTTTCTTCTAGCAGTATTAACTAACACTGGCAGTACTAAGTTTGTACTGGCAGTACTAACTCCATTAGTACTGTTAGTTATACCTTGGCAGTATTAACTCTTGATGAAGATTTATTCCCAACAATCCTCCCCTAAACTTGTGATTTACCTCCAAATCATCAAGTTTCTTCTAGATTAAATCTTCTTGTCTTCTGATGATGATTCTTTCAAACACTTATCTACTTCTTCACTTGTGATCTGATGAACTTCAGTAGTTCATATGCTTGTGTGCTTTCTTGATCAACCTCCAATCTTTTACTCAGCATCTTTGATATCATTTCTTGACTTAGAGGATACTTCTTTTCTGTAAGCATATGTATGGCAATTCCATTTTGCATCAGCAGAATGTGAACTCCACAAAAATCACATAGACTGCAACTTATCAGATTATACTCATTCTGATTCATTCATATTTCACTCTCCTCGTCAGGCTCAAAAAGTGTATGCATGTATCCCCATAACATTAAATCATATCCTTCTGGTATTGAGGAACTATACCTTTCTTTGACCAGCCTGTATAACTCCATTATATCTTGTCTATCAAAATCATATAACATCTGACTCAGAATCTTGTAGTTCTTTGAGCTTCTATCTCCTCTGATGATTTTGTAGTACATGAAGTTTTCTGACAAAGTGTAAGTCTTCCAATCCACAATTGGATACCTTGTAGAGAGAGAATCAACATTTACAGCAACATCTTCCCTTGGAAATATGTCTAGATATCCTTTGAGATCTTCCTTCTCATCATTTAGTTCCACCTTTTGTTTCTTTGTAGAACTTCTTGTTGTTGTTCTAGGAAGAGATTTCTTCCTCTTTCCTGTAGTATCTTTCTCAATTTGTTCTACTTGAAACTCAGCAGGCTTCTTCTTTTCCTTTTCAATTCCCAAATCCATAGGCACAAAGTTATGATTGAAATCCCATACCTTTTCAAAAATTGGCCTAATCTCCTCATAGCTCATTCCATCAAAGTCTTTCATCTTGTAATTACTTTGATTCTTCAAGTATACAATCATGTTCTTCCTTGCTTGAGCTTCTGACTTTGGTTTATTCTTCATATTCCAATACTTTTGAACTGAAGGATCATTCCAATCAATATCCTTAGTTGTCTTAGGATCAGTTGTAACTCTTTCTTCATCCAGTGCTAAAAGTTGTCTTGCTATCTCTTCATCTCTTGCTATTTGTGCTTTTTCCTCTTCATCAACTTGTTTTTGCAATCTGATAGCTTCTTCTAGACCCTGTCTCTCTTGTTCCAATAACTTCTTGGACTTTTTCACAGGTTCTGGTTCAGTCATGATTTCTTTGCCTTTATCCTTCCTTGCCTCTTTACTCCTTCTGCCATATACAACTCTACCAGCAGTACTAGGAGATTCTCTGCAGCAGTATCTTGATCATGAACAACTTCATCATCTTGAGCAAAGTAGGTGTTAGGGTCTTCATTTATCCTCCCCTGTTTGGAAGAATCATCTTCTTCATCCTCTGAAAGCACAACCCTTGCTCTCTTCCTTGCTTTCCCAGTCTTGACTTTAGACTCCAACTTCTTTATCCTGAGAATAAGCTTAGTGAATGCAGAACTGTAAGTTTGCTTTGTCTTCTTCAAATCATCCTCCAAGACTCCAATTCTCTCAGATAGTTTGGTAACCAAATTCGTCAATTCATTTAGTTTCAAGCTACCCTCATCACTTCTATGTGAGTGAACAACATGGAGAGGTGATTCATTGGGTGTTGGAACATGGTACTCTGCATCAGGTGAAGGTTGAGGTTCAAAGGTAGGTGCAGTGAAAGGTTCAGATGATAGTGAAGGTGATGATGTGATCCTGGATGGTGAAGATGAAGGTGTAGGTGAAGGCTCAGGAGGAGGTGAAGTAAGCATAGTAGGAAATAACTCAATTTCTACCCCTGTATATCCTTTGGTAAGCCTCCTCATGTTACTAAAAACCTTGTTATTTAGAGAGGGTACAGGATATGTTTTGGAATGTGTCTTAAGTTATTTCTTCTGCATATCTAGGCAAATTTGAATAAACCTATGATACATTAAAAACTTATGGGGGCTTCCTATGTTTGTGACCATATGTTCAAAAATAAGCCTGGTGAAATTGTATTTCCTATTTGTTGCTAAGCAGATAAGAGCAGTAGCTATGTATAAGAAACCTCCATTGAGGTGAGAAAACACCCTTCTGAAAAGTTAACTTATCTGAATCTGGTTGATACCCCATGAGTGCAAGCTGCGCAAAAATCTCTGAGTTGGGAATAGAAGTGATACCATCATGATCTTCCAACTTAAGATGTCTTCTTAAGGAGGCTTCAGTGATAGTCTTGGATTGGCCATCAATGATAGTTGTGATTGTTACCTCCCCATTAGTGTCAGTAAAATCTTCAGCAGTTCTCCAAAATTGTTTGATGAATGAGATATAGATATCTGGCTTCTTAGTGAGAGCATAGCTGATATGATTGTGACTTAAGAAGTCAATAACTTGATGAAATCCCTTACTCCCTGTAGACTTTTCCAAGAACACTTCCATATTGTGCTTATCACAAAATTCTAAACTAGCCATGAGTAAAAAGGTGATTAATGATGTGGGTTATGATCGTGTGGGAAAGTATGAAAGCTGGAGAAAGTTAATTAAGATTATATAGAGAAAACATAGAGATATGGTTTGACTGACTTAAAGAAATTTTAGTTTATCGTAAGTAAATCAAGCGAATATATAGAAAGATCACGAAAGTCCAATTAGTCAAACCCTATATCGTAGGTATTTGGCGGAAATATCTAAACGGCTCTATTTATTAATGAAAAATTCTGTTAGGGTTCAAACAGTACTAACGGTCATCTAGCAGTACCAAATTTGGTCTAGCAGTACTAAAATAAGCCTAGCAGTATTAACTTCTCCACCAAAAGCAGTACAAACTCCAAAGTTGTGTATCATTCAAAAATAGCTTCACACAATCTCTCTTTCTGTTTTTAAGCTCACATTTTCTCTCAATTCTTTTAACTCACTTTGCACTTTGTCTGTTTTTCACACATCTCTCTATCTGTTTTTAAGCTCACCAATTCTCTCTATTCTTTTGGCTCACAAATTCACACAAAGTATAGTTTTTGGCAAACTACCAGCCATTAACAAATTTGAGTAGTCTTTACCAATAGCCGTTTGCTTTGGACTAGCCAATGCTTCGTTGTAAAAACATGGTGCATGTTAAGAACCAAAAACCAAAACACTCTTGAACCTGTGTGTGTGATCATCTATCATCCGAGAACCAAAATCCTTTCATTGTCTAATATCGGACACAACTGGCAGTATAAACCTGTTAACTATAATGCTAGCAGTAGTAATGTTTTACCTTGGCAGTAGAAACATCAACGCGAGTAGTACTAACTTGTATTGGCAGTATAAAGTGCTCCTTCCTCCCATACCTTTTAGTGACACTTTTTAGCGTCAATAAAGCACCAATATTTATGATCACCAGCAGTACTGTATCTCGTGGCAATAATATTAACCAATTACCACTGTTAAGGATACCAATATTTATGACACTTTTTTTAAGTATCTAGACGACACTTTTTAAGTGTCACAAAGCTGTCACTAATCTGTTGCAAATCTGCATATGAGCTTCAAATAAGGGTTCATGTAAAACCCTAGTTACACCCTTTAGATCACACGTCACATATGAGCTTAAATCCTTTTCTGCTTAATGATTAAGGTTTGGGAGAAACCCTAACACTATCGAATATAACATGAATACCAAAAGCAGAAACTTGTACCTTCTTTTCTTCATGAATTTGACACCAACAACACCTTATAATCCTAGATCGAGAGCCACCAAGCTCTGATACCAATTGTGAAGTCTAAATAACTCCTTAGATCGTTGCAAGCTCAGGTTGTTTAGACATTTATCTAGGATAATATCAATGTTCATAAGTTATAAAAACAAAGCGGAATAAGAACAAAGATATTCAACAAGGTGTTCTTCATTAATAACCAAATGATCAATACAAGCCCCAATTCTAGATGATCAATTCTAGAACGGTTACTCTAACTAGTAACAGGAATCATAGAATCTTAAGGCTAAAACAAACAAACAAACCCTAGGCATCTACAATAAACCATACGCCTAGGCACACACACATACCTTTAGTCTACTACATCTTTTCTCCGTGTTTCTTTTTCTAAATGCCTGGACCTCCTTTTATAGCATAAGGGGTCTTAGGCTTACAAGGAAACTAATAATGATAATAATGATAAAATTAATTAGTTATTCAATCATTATCTTTGACCAAATCTTTCAATTCTTATCTTTTGTAGTATTCTTTGACTACAACTTTGGTCCTTTATGTTTCCATCTTGTTTCATTCATGTTTTGTCTTATCAACTCAAAATATAATTCCCAACAATAAATCTCGTTAGGACATTAATACAAACTATGCTTGTTTATCACACAATTTGTTAACAAGTAAAGATCTTAAGAGTCCTACGCATTATCCTCGTGGTATTGTCAGAACATCCGAGTGATACGAAAGTACTCACAATGAAGATGGAAATCCTTCTAGAGCCAACATCAAACAAGCTCTTGGTAGGTGATATGTGAGATCCTCTTGAGGATCAAGCTTGTGACAACTGGAAAGCAATGATGGTGCGACTCTCTATGAGTCAAACTTGTTCCAGGCAAGTGAATTGATGAATAGTTTTTGAAAAACCCCTCGATGTGCTCAACAACTGAATTTTCAAGCACATTGACTGTGTATATTTTTCAAAACAAAAGTGTTTCTGATGAAAATTGATTTTTATATGATAAAACTTTCGATGTGTCACAAAAACTCTTTTCTGAGTGACACTCGACTGATGTTCAAATAAATTTCTCATTAATCAGTGGGTATTAATCCACTGGTTCACTCATTCTGTGCTTTGTCTACTTTGAGACGCTCCGGTTTGAGAACGGCTAGCGCAGCTGCGAAACCCTGTCAAGGAGATTCTTCAGAATTCTACCTGATCACAGGCAGTATTTATACTGATTAACGGGGAACCGTGGTTCTTGCAACCTTATTCAACGAAAGTGAACAAAGACACTTTCGTTTGTTTATCACTAACATATACTTGCAGGAATCCCGACGGTAACAGCTGCTGGCCAGAGACATGTCAATTCACATCCCCATGCTCACACTTCATATTCCTAATCAAAGACATCATGATTGCTGAAAGACCTACAACACAGCTTCCGCAACTCTGATACTTGCTATCATGATCCAGAAAGGTGTGAGCATGCCGGTCCGAAGGTCACAACATCACATGGAGGCAATACTTCACAACAAGGATGATTAAGAGATTTACTGTGGCTGATGATCTCAAAGAACGCTCAAAGATCACACAAGTTAAAGGAACTATGCTCAAAGAACACTACTTGTCGTACAAAGATAGTACTTGAAGAATCAAAGACTACGAGCCAGAGTCAAACATCAATTCAGAGAATGCTAGGATTCAAATTTGTATTTTCAGGGGTGACCTCCCTTAGGGGGAGATTGTTAGGATTAAGAAAAAGACTCGGTCACCCCATGTATTTCATATTTAGCATAGCTCGTAGTTGGAACAGTAATCGTATAACTTATGGTATTGGGCCGGGTCTTTACCCACTGTAAGCCCACACCATAGCCCGTTTTATGGGGCGTGTAAGACATATTTAAACCCTCTCCACACATGGAGAGGGTGTTGGAAGAATTCATTTTTACACACACTCTTTAGTGTGTTTTCTCCCATCCATCTCTCTCTCTAGCTTTCTCTCTCTAGTTCTATATTTGTGTGAAAAATAGGGATCCTACAGTTAAATAAATAAATCAAAAGTAAACGCAAAGTGTGTAATATATTTCGTATATATTACATAATGAAAAATGACCAAGTATATAATTCATATCTAAATTATATATTAAGATACACCAATAGGAATAACTCGAAGGTATATGATGACTGATACACAACAGGTCGTGTTATCTAAAGATGACAAGATAAAATAAAAATGGTTTAATTATATAATACTTCAAGTATTATATAAGAAAGATGATAAAAATTATAAGAAACTAGATAATTTCGGACACGCGCCGGGATAATCCCCACATAGTTTAATAGAAAGTTCATTTATAAAAAATAAAAGCTTCGTTTTAAAGTTGGGATTAGATAAATGAAATTCTAAATTATGCTTACGTTTGATTTTCGTGTCATCACGATTTAATATTTCTTAAGACATTTCAAGATAATAAATAAAGTAGATTTGTAAAAATTTATTAACGTAGCAATTTATAAAAAATCCCGGCATGACCTATTCGTTTATTTAACGTTTTCATAATAACAAAAAGTTAATATTTTCTCTCCAATTACAACTCTTGTTGCAAACCTAAACTTATCTTTTAACAGTTTTATAAACACAAAACGGAAATTATAATAATTTTATTTAACCATACCAGCATTTAGATCCGGTTTATATATTTATATATATATATCATATATTTATATTATTATTTATATATATATATATAAATATATATATGAAATCCTTTAAATGTTATTATCCGATTTATGTAAACCAAACGCTCCCTTCGTGTTTTCTGTTATACCAAACAGCCCTTATGGCTGTTAACAACAACCAAACACACCCCATGGCTGTCCACATCAGCCAAACGCTCCCTAATGACTCTTTCCGCTACACCAAACGCACCCTTATTCCATTTTTGTTAACCCAAACGCACCCCTAACCTGTTCTAACTAAACCAACGCACCCTAGTCGGTCATAAACACGAACCAAACGCACTCGTGTGCTGGTGAACAGTAAACTGATGCACCCTTGTTAGTGAATATCAGTCAAACGCACCCTCTTGTATGTCGAGCAACAACAAACGCACCCCTATTTTGTGTTACAACCAGCCAAACGCACCCTAGTCTTGTATAAACAAAACTAAACGCTCCTGCTACTAAACCCGCAACCAAACGCGCCCTAACTTGGTGATATAAAGCCAAACGCACCTTAAGGTGCTGGAAAACCAAACGAACGCACCCTTTGGTGTTAATAAATTCAAGCACCTTTAGGTCGGTAGCTAGTAGGGCATGGTGGTGCGTTGGTGTGTCTGTTTAGATGGTGAGATGGTGCGGTGGTTCGTGTGGAGGTGATGTGGTGACGGAGATGGTGATGCGATTGACATGTGATGGTTGGTGTGGTGGGAGGTGTTAGGTGGCAACTGAGGGTGTGAGGAAGGTGAGTAGAGATGACGATGGGGTGGTTGAATGTGTAGATCGGGGTGAGTAGGGGTGGATCGGGCTAGATCGGGACAGTGGGTGGCGTCATAAGGTGGCGGCCGGAGTTGGCCGGAATCTCGCTGGATCCGGTGATGGCGCCGGAAAATAATTGAGAGAGATGGAGGTGTGTGTTGGTGTTTATAAGAAAAAAATGGGGAAACCCTAATTTGTTATATATTTATAGTAAAAAGTTTAAAAAATGAAATAGCAAGTGTATAAATAGATTTAGGTGTATGTGTAAATATTTTCACTAGGGACAAAAGTGTAAATTTTGCTAAATATTGGGTCGGGACTCGTTTGGGCCAGTAAACAGATGATTCAAAATACGAAAGTTGCGTCATTTATTTCTAAATGATTTTTCCCATAAAAATGAGTATTTACATGACTATTATTTTATAAGTATTTTTATAAATAATTTATGTTTATTATTTATTTGGTTGCCATGGGTTTATCACGGACAAGCTTTGTCTGTAAAAATAAAACTTTAATCTGACCATTCGCGTTTTTAAATAAACGTTTTTGAATAAAATGTAAAATGATTTATTAAATATTTTTTTAAATAAATTTTGATAATTAAATTATATTTAATTATTATCAGGTCGGTCCGCGTTGTTCTCGTTTCTAAAATTTTGCGAGGGTATTTCGGTTATTTTCTGCTTGTTTTCGGGTCTCGGGCAAAACTAATAAGTTGTCCGGAATGTCGTTTTACATCAAATTGTTTCACAGTCCGAGTTGTGAAAACGTGATTTAGCGGGTCGTTTTTTATAAGTCAACTTAGGAAAACATATATCTTCTCGTTTTCAAGTCAAATAAGTTAAAAATAAATTTTGCACATGAGAGATATGTAATAATAAATATGATTTATTATTTAAATATGTTTCAAAAAATTACCGGTTACGCGGTAATCGTTTTTATGTGACAATAAATGATCAAAAGTCAAAAAGTCAATTCGGACCTGAAAAGCCAAAGGGTAAAATAGTCATTTAAAATTCTGGAATTTTCCAGTTGTTACAGTTTGCAATTTTCAAATACTTACTTTCAGTTTATCATCCAGGGGGTCATTGGATTTAGTTGTATTTAAAGCAAACTTGGTGCATTCGAAGATGAGTGGGGTTAATCCTACAACTCATGCTAGCGTAAGTGAATATAGGCAACAAAAAATCAACCCATTATGTCGTTTGGTTTATAAGAAATGAGTACCTTTATGTTAAGGTAAAAGTGCATGTTTTGTGCAGGCTGATGATGAAGAGTTTATGGAAGAGCCATGATAGGTTGCCAGTACTCAATTGGGAAGAATATGGTTTGTTTTGGTTCATTGGAATGGGTTAGAAGGTACTTTTTTTACAACTACTTTGTTGTAGTTTTTGGAATGACATGGAATTTACTTATAATGAGTTCTTAGAATTGCTTATAATTGCAACTTGGTAACAAGATTTGTCTACCTTTGCTAAATATGTTTGTTGCTAAATTATTTCTAGAAGTTTTTACATTGAATGTGATTATGGATAATGGTTGGGTAGGGAAGGTTTTAGGTAAGGGTTCAATACGGGTACTTTTTGGAAGGGTCAGGGTTGGTTGACCTAAAAATAGTGGGTGACTTACTATTGTTTCCGTCTAATCTGTTTTTTATGATCTTAGCTGTTTGACATGTTAAAGATTAAAAATAAAACCTAAATCAGTCCATTCAAAAGTTCTTTACAATAATTACATGTTTGGAAATACACAAGGACATGTGGCATCAGTCAATTTCTTACAACTTTCTCAGAAAAAAATTTTCTTTAAGATTTGATAATAATCATTGTATGATATGTTTTCTTTAGAAGTTTCTCAAAAATATCATTGGAGATACTTTTGGAAGTGCTGACAGGTTAGATCCAATCTCCAATCGTTGTGGATTAAAAAATACATCATAGGTCCAAAATTACCCATTTTGTTTCAAATTAAGCTTAAAACCACCCATGGGGTGGAATTTGAAAGCTCTATCCATCAGTGATGTTTTGAACCTTTCTTCTTGAGCTACTAGTGAGGTCCAAAGGTACATACTATGTGATGATTTATGCTGCTTATGGTATATTTATTAACAAAATATATAAAGATGTTTCGAGTATCTAACTCGTGCGACTTACTAGCCTGTTATTAAGAAGCCTTCGTGAATAAACTTATCTAAAAGATCTAATTTACGCACAACCTTCTCTAATAAGTTTACCCAAACAGCACGTAAGAAGATAATTTATACTAATGCCTTGAAAGGGAATCCATAAGAGGGTAATATTGCCTATTTAAGTGGTTATTTGTGTATATTCAAGCACACAAACAATGTAAGTGTTTCATTAGACGTGTTTATTTGTTTAGTTTACACCAAATGCAAGCATATTGCCTACTTATTTTTAAGCAGATAAGTATGCTTAGGTAATCAATAATAAACCTGATTTGTTGTTGTACATGTGAGTGATGTCAAGCAAGCTAAGTTCTCCCAACATGCACATATTTTTTCCGTGCTACAGACTGATCATTTATATAATGCATATACAGTACAGCCTTTGAATGGTGATTTGTTATAGACCCTGATGATCATCCACGTGATAATGGCGACACTCCGGTTGAGGACAAACCTGAAATGGACGTCTCTAAGCTTACAGGGAAGAATATATATTCAATTATTTCCCCCTTGGTTATGAGCTATGTGCGCGTAATAGTGTTGACTCTGCGTTTCTTCCTACGCAAAACGAGGCAAGGATATCCGATCAAATTGCAATGGTAGCAGAAAACAAAAGAATGGC
>BQNB010027937.1:0-57138 GCA_026074375.1 Tanacetum coccineum
CTGGTGGCTTAAGTTGGTTTAGGAGGCTATGATTGGAGCAATGATTTAGAAGTAGAACTAGTCAACTATGCTTTGATGGTCATCTCCTCTTCAAGCTCATCAAGTTCTTCTGACAGTGAGGTACAAAATTTTTCTAAATGTCTTGAATCATTTAAATGTCTTCTAAAGAACTATGACAGTGAGATTCTTTGATGACCCTTCCCATTTAGGGGTTATGAGATAGCCTTAGAGTCACTAGAAGCTAAAATTCTTGGACAAGAAAAGAATGAATTAGCTTGAGGTGAGAGATATGAGTTTCAAAACTATGATCTAAAGTGTAGAGAAATAAAAATTAACAACTTAAATCTGGAATTAGAAAAGGTTGTTAAGGAAATTATTGAATTGAAAATCAAGATTGAAAAATGGGAAGGGTCATCAAAGAAGATACTCAATAGTCAGATGAGTGCTCACGATAAAATAGATTAGGGTTTGGCACACAAATGGATGATTTTAGTAATAAATCTGAAATTGATAGTGAGAATAGTTTGACTGTTTTTGTGGTAAGGTCTAGTGATGAAGAGAGCACACTAGCAAATAATAGGTTCACTAAAACAAATGAGTATCATGTCGTTCCCCCTCCAATTATAGGGAACCCACTAACCCTAAGAGCTGATATATCATTTGCAGGACTAGATGAGTATGCTTTTAGAAATAAAATCATAGAGTCTAAGACAAATGAAACTAACAAGACTGTAGGTAACACAAATGAAGCAACTATAGTAAAACCTAAGTCTGTCAATGAAACAGTTGTGTCTAAGTCAAAGATTAATAGGAATGAAGTCATCATTGAGGATTGGACCTCAAATGATGAGGATGATGTGTGTGTGTTGTCAAAACTGTTAGTTCTGTTAAGCCTAATGTGACTCAAGCTGTTAGGAGTCAAGCTGGTAAAAGTGGTCAAACTTCACAAAAACAAGGGATTAATTTTAAGAAAGTACATAAAATAAAAGCTTGTTTTTTTTTGTAAAAGCACTGACCATTTGATAAAAGACTGTGATTTCTATAAGAGTCCTGAACCTAGAGTTAAGAATATGGTCAATACTGGGGAGAGGGTAGTCAAACCAGTATGGGATTATGGCAAAAGGGTAAAACACCAAAACTTTTCAAAAAAATTTGAAATACCCTCATGCAAAAAGGACCTTTAACCCATCAGCAGTACTAACCAGAGCAGGTTTAGTAAATACTGATAGATCAAATGTTAGTACTGCTAGGTCTATTAGTATTGTTAGGCTTGTTTATACTATTAGGCCTGTTAGTACTGCAGGCCATTGGCCTCAAAAATAGCACAATCTAATAGTGTTATTAGACCATATCACCCAAGATTGGACATTGTAAGACCAAAAGCCTCAAACTCACCAATCAAGAGGTCTTACTTCACCCAACCACTTTATAGACCGTGTATAAATATAATGGCTCTTACATGCTCAAGAAGTTTGAGTATGTAGGCCCAAAAGGGATTTCCAAGTCAGTATTGACTTTGATCCCTAAGAGATACTAATTCTCTTACCTTTTGTGCAGGGCAATCCAGAGATCTTGTTACAGGATCATGCAGTGGTGGATAGTGGTTGCTCTAGCCATATGACTGGCAACAAAGCTTATCTTTCAGACTATGAAGATTTCAATGGAGGCTTTGTGGCTTTTGGAAGTGATCCCAAAGGAGGTAAAATAACGGGTAAAGGTAAAATCAAAACTGCTAATTTAGACTTTGATGATGTTTACTTTGTAGATGAACTTAAGTTTAATCTTTTCTCTGTCTCACAAATGTGTGACAAGAAAAATAGTGTCCTTTTTACTGAGTCTGAATGCCTTATCTTGTCTCCTAGCTTTAAGCTTCTTGATGAAAGTCAAGTTGTTCTTAGAGCTCCTAGAAAAGATGGTGTGTACAGCTTGGATTTAAAGAACATTGTTCCTTCTGGAGGTATAACTTGTTTATATGCAAATGCAACAGCAGATGAGTCTAAATTATGGCACAGGAGATTAGGTCATGTAAATTTCAAAAATATAAATAAACTTGTTAAAGGTCACCTAGTTAGAGGTTTACCTTCAAAAGTTTTTGTGAATGACCACACTTGTGTTGCCTGCAAGAAGGGTAAGCAACATAAGGCCTCCTGTAAGGCCAAGTTAGATAGAATCATCAGAAAGCCCCTAGAATTACTTCATATGGACTTATTTGGACCTGTCTCTATAGAAAGCATCAACAAGAAAAGGTACTGCTTGGTTGTGACTGATGATTTCAGCAGATTTAGTTGGGTATTTTTCTTAGCTACCAAGGATGAAACATCTGAAATCCTTTGTAATCTTATCATAGGCTTAGAAAAACAATTGAATCATAATGTTAAAATCATTAGATGTGATAATAGGACAGAGTTTAAGAACTTGGTTATGAATGAATTCTGTGCTAATAAAGGAATCAAAAGGGAGTTTAGTGTAGCTAGAACTCCACAGCAGAATGGTGTTGCAAAAAAGAAAAACATAACCCTAATTGAGGCAGTTAGAACTATGTTAGCAGACTCACTTTTACCTATCCCATTTTGGGCAGAGGCAGTTAATACTGCTTGCTATGTACTGAATAGGGTATTAGTGACCAAACCTCAAAATAAGACACCTTATGAACTATTAATAGGTAAATCACCTAGTATTAGTTTTATGAGACCTTTTGGGTGCTCTTTAACTATTTTGAACACCTTAGATTCCTTGGGCAAATTTGATGGGAAATCTGATGAAGGTTATTTGCTTGGATACTCTACCTCTAGTAAAAAAAGCATAGTACACACCCCTAGGATTTAGTGACCTGTAAAAAACCACTTATAATAATACTAACCATTTCTCATGTATTATATCGTAATCAAATTCGTAGGACATACAACAAAAGAACCAAAAGGGTAGAAGAGAATTTGCACATCAATTTTCTTGAAGATCAACCAAATGTGGCAGGAACTGGTCCTAATTGGATGTTTGATCTTGATTTTCTCACTAATTCAGTGAATTATATTCCTATTAGTGTAGAAAATCAGGTTAATGTGGATGCAGGTACACAAGATTCTTATGTTGCTAGTTCATCAGGAAAAGATAAAGGACCTACCTTGGGATACATATGGCTTCCACTACAATCTCATAGGACAAGGATTCCAATCAAAGATGTTGCTCCAGATGCACATGAAAAACCTTCTGAAAGTTCTCCTAATGACAATGATATACAAGATTCAAAAGATGTTATTGATAAGGAAGGACAACATCAAATGCCAGAAGATGAACAAGTCTTGCATGATGAACTTAAGAAGATGGTTACTCAGGAATTGACTGCTAAAGCTATGGATGATGTTTCAAGACAAGCCTTTGAAGAAGAAAAGAGGAGAATTGCATCTCAAAAGAAGGCAGCTCAGGCTACAAGTACTAACAAACTTAGTACTGATAGGCAATCTGTTAGTACTGATAGGCCATCTGTTAGTACTGATAGGCCATTTGTTAGTACTGATAGGTCATCTGTTAGTACTGCTAACACACCATATGTTAGTGCTGCTAGAACTTCCACAGGTGCAAATGCTGGTGAATCATCATTTGTTTATCTTGGAGGAAAAATACCTATTGATGCATCTACTCTCCCTAATGCTGATTTACCCATTGATCCAAATATGCCTGACTTGGAAGATGCTTCTGATACTCTTCCAAATGATGGAATATTCAATGGAGCTTATGATGATGATGAAGATGTGGGTGCAGTGGCTGATTTCAACAACATGGATAACACCATTGCTGTCAGTCCTATTCCCACACTCAGAATTCATAAGGATCATCCAAAAGCACAAATTCTAAGAGATCCCATATTAGTAGTTCAAACAAAAGGGGAGATTCAAAAGGCTTCTTCAACACAACAAGCCTTGGTAAGTTACATTCACAAACAGAACAGGACAAATTACAAGGATCGTCAGAACTGTTTGTTTGCATGTTTTCTATCTCAAGAAGAACCCAAGACTATATCACAAGCCTTACAAGATGAAAGCTGGGTTGAAGCAATGCAAGAGGAATTGTTTCAGTTTAAACTACAGAAGGTTTAGGTACTTGTTGATTTGCCATATGGGAAAAAGGTAATTGGTACAAAATGGGTCTTCGAGAATAAGAGGGATGAGAGAAGTATTGCTGTGAAAAATAAAGCACGGCTTGTAGCACAAGGGTTTAGACAGGAGGAAGGTATAGATTATGGTGAGGTTTTTGCAACTGTTGCCAGAATTGAGGCAATTAGGTTATTTTTAGCCTTTGCATCATATATGGGATTTACTGTCTACCAAATGGATGTTAAACATGCATTTCTCTATTGCACTATTGAAGAAGAGGTGTATGTCCATCAACCTTCAGGCTTTGATGATCTTGCTCATCCAAACAAAGTCTATAAAGTGATCAAAGCTCTTTATGGTCTACATCAAGCTCCTAGAGCTTGGTATGAGACACTTTCTTCTTTTCTGATGGAAAATGGTTTCAGAAGAGGTACCATAGACAAAACATTGTTTATTAAGAAGAAAAAGAGTGTTAGTCCAAGTGTATGTGGATGACATTATTTTTGGTTCTACAAAGAAGTCTATGTGTACAGAGTTTGAAAACTATATGCACAAAAGATTCCAAATGAGCTCCATGGGTTAACTCACTTTCTTTTTGGGACTTCAAGTATAGAAACAACTTGATGGAATATTTATTAGTCAGGATAAGTATGTAGCTGACATCTTAAAGAAGTTTGATTTTTTGTCCATCAGAACAGCTACTACTCCTATTGAGTCTAATAAACCACTGGTTATGGAGGAAGATGGTCGTTGATGTTAATCGTACATGTCTTCAGGTCTATGATTGGCTCTCTATGTATTTGACTGCAATCAAGCACGCATATGTTTGCCTATTTGTGCCCCCACTGTTGCTAGATTTTAAGTCACTCTAAATGCCTCACACCTAAGTGCAGTTAAAAAAGGATTTTTAGGTTCCTACAAAAATTCAAAAAAATTAAAACCCAAATTAGGTTTATGGTATCCTAGGGATTCACCTTTTGAAGTTGAAGCTTACTCAGATAGTGATTATAGAGGAGCCAGCCTTGACAGAAAATCAACAACAAGTGGATGTCAATTTCTTGGTAAAAGATTGATATCTTGGCAATGCAAGAAGCAGACTATTATGGCAAATTCTACTACTAAGACAGAATATGTTGCAGCTGCTAATTGTTGTGGGCAAGTACTATGGATACAAAATCAGATGATGGATTGTGGTTTCATCTTCATGAACACCAAAATCCATATTGATAATGAGAGCACTATAAGTGTTATCAAGAATCTTGTTGCTCATTCAAGGACCAAGAATATTGAAATTCGTTTCCATTTTATAAGATATTGTTATGAGAAG
This sequence comes from Tanacetum coccineum, assembly GCA_026074375.1. Classification (NCBI taxonomy): domain Eukaryota; kingdom Viridiplantae; phylum Streptophyta; class Magnoliopsida; order Asterales; family Asteraceae; genus Tanacetum; species Tanacetum coccineum. The sequence continues at coordinate 5,419 of BQNB010027937.1, forward strand.
AGACTGATAGAGGTTATCAAGATTCATATAGATTCTAATGTTGCAGACCTTCTCACCAAAGGATTTGATGTCACAAGATTTAACTTTTTGGTGGTTAACATTGGATTATTAAAGATATAGCTATAATTGAGGAGAGACAAGATGATTTGGTGTATACTTTGTATAGAATGTTATGTGAGCAGACAGATTTTGCCAATGGTGATGTCTTTCATTCAGTTATTTGGGTTCTAGAGAGTCATTAGAGGGAGACATGGATGGTACTAAAGAGTTTTTGTTGTCCAACTTGTTTGATTTTTGGTTAACAAAAGTTAGTAATGACAGCTTATTGTTAGTACCGAATGCTAAGTTTATTACCGCTATAAAGAGTTAGGGAAAATACTGGTAAGGTCTAGGTGTAATTTTTGGCGGTATCTTCATCATTAGGGATGCTAATACAATAAATACCATCTCAATGCCACCAATTGATCCTTCCTCGCTCTATTTAATCGATTTAAATTGCAAACCCTAATTATTCATCACCGACGATTTACTGAATCATTTCCCGATGGCTGGTTTGGTATTCGTTTAAGCACATATGGTGGAATATTCTGGAAAAGACGGATGGGAATACAGAGGTTCATCAGATTATGGACTTTCTCACATGCAGTTTAATTTATTATGCACTCACTGTAAGTCCTATAGTCTCAACTTCGTTTATTGAACAGTTTTGGATGACTGCTAAGTCTAGAACAATCAACAACATTAGTTATATAGATGCCATAGTTGCTGGCAAGCATGTGACTATCTCAGAGGCATCATAAGAAGTGATCTTCTTTTTGATGATGTAATGGGATAGATTCTTTGAATAGTCATCTATATTTGATAATATTCAGCTTAATGGGTATAAGGGAGGTCCTGTATATTAAATCTTTTAACAAAGCCCTCTTTTCACCCCAATGAAAAATTCTTTTTCCATACATCTGAATCACCTGCTTTAGTTCTAAGCACCTATTGGGATTCAAATTCACACTAATATTGCCACAACAGTTTAATTTGTTTTGCCCCAATAATCAGAAATACTATGTTTCAAAATTAGGTTTTAGGGCATTGCTATGACAGTAGATTGCAACTAAGAAGTTTTAATGTATCCAAGATGATTTTTACAACTCTTTTTGACAATAAGTTTAAAAAGATTGTATTTGTCCACTTAGACCACTTTCCAGTCCCAACCCTAACTAAAAAGGTCTTGACATTTATGGTTAAAAAGGGTAAGAACTTTTCAGTGAAGGTTACACATTTATTTGATTTTATGTTGGTTCAACAAACAGAGGATAAGGGTGAGGCTTCAGAAAGACCATATGATTCCTAACCCATACCTTCTCCTCCTCACCTAAGTGAAGACCAACCTCAGACACGGACTGACCCTTCTCCTAGACCTTCTCCTTCTATAGCTATTCCTGATTCCAATCCAGAGGGTTCTGGTGGGAATCATGGAGGTCAGTCATCCAATGATATATCCCTCTCAGGGAATGAGGATGGTCTGACACTCCAAAGTGTATATGACCTTTGTGTGTCTTTATGTAAACAGGTCACAGCTCAGGCTAAAGAAATTAAAGCTTTAAAGGCTCAGGCCAAGAAGCTAAAGAAATGAGTCAAACCACTTCTCATACATCACAAATCCTGGATGAAGAGTGTTGCACTGAAGACAAGATTGGCAAGAAAGACTTCTCTGAAGAAAAAGGGGGTACAAAAGAGGTATGTATCCAAACAGGGGAGGAAATCTGTCAAATCTTTCAGGAGTAAACAAGCGTGATAAAGATCAGCTTTTGATGATCTTGATGATATTATAGATGATGCAATGGACTACATGGAGTCTGAGGATGCTCAAGATGAGGGGAGGACAAGATTTGTGGTGTTAGAAGAGAATGAAAGTGCAGATAAGGAAGTAAGTACTGAAGCTCCTGTTAGTATTGTCAAGCCAAATGAAGGTACCGACAAGAGAAATAAAGGTACTGACAAGCAAGATGGAGGTACTGACAGTATAAAAGTTAGTATCGATAGACAAGATGAAGGTACTGCTGATCAAAATGAAGAGAAAAATAAAGGGAAAAATGCTACTCAAATAGCTCCAACAACTACTTCAATACCTACTCCAACAATATTTGGTGATGATGAGACCATTGCATAAGTTCTCATCACAATGAGTCTAAATAAACAGAAAGAAAAGGAAAAAGGAGTAGAGATTAGGAATGTTGAAGATACTGAGAGACCAAGGCCTACTTCAATAAGATAAATATTGACTTTAAGACCTCTTCCCAAGATCAATCCAAACGATAAAGGCAAAAAGAGGATTGAAGAGGAAGATGAATCTGATACTGAATCAGAAGATATTACTGAAGCTGAAAAGAAATTTAAACAGCTTGCTAATGATGAAGAGGTGGCCAGAAAGGTTCAAGAGGAGTGGGAAGCTGAAGAGGAAAAGAAAAGGTTGGATTAGGAAGAAGCTACAAAGGCTGCACTCTCTAATGAATATGATTTCATTCAGGCAAGACTTAATGGCTGACAAGAACTTGCTGAAAAGCTTTAAGGAGGAAGAGTGAGATGTATTATATTGAGCAGAGAACAAAATTTCCTCATGAACAACATTGACTGCCCAAAAGAGATTCTCTTGCTAACAAAAGATCTAAAGCTATCAGTAATAAACATCTTCAAGAAAATCAGCTTAGGGGCAAAACCAAATGATGACATATTTGAAGCATGGTGGAGCAAGAAGCATTTAATACTGAAGACAAGAGTTTTGATAAAATATAAGTTTTGTATGAAAAGATAAAAAGGTTTGATGATAGTTTCATTGCTATTGTTCAAGGTGAAGATGAAAAAAATGGATTCAAGGAGATGATTGAACAGTTGCTGAGCTTCTAAGAAGAGAGTAAAGAAAGGTTGACTGTATCAAGGCGAGAAATTAAAGGAAGAAGAAGGAACTAGAAAAAGAAAAATTGGCAACAAGGAAAGAAGGTGAAGTATAATGAAAGAAAGTTCACTTCTTAAGATGAGGAAGAGGCTAAGATTGTGTTTAAAACTATAGTTCTGATGAGGTTAAGGTAGTGGTTATGCGTACTTGACAAGAAGTATCCTATCATAGAATGGAGATCTGAGTATCTTACAACCAAACCACAGTATGATGAGACTGAGGAGGTAGAAGATGTTTATCTTAATGTGGTGATTAGAAGTAATAGACAAAGAAGATACTTTAGTACTTTGATGGCAGTGCTCTCCATACTTGATAGAGATGACATCTGTGCTATATATCAACTTGTGATGAACAGATACCAAGATGAGACACCTGAGGGATTTGACAAAATACTTTGGGGAGATTTGATAATCATGTTCAATCAAAGTGATAGTGATGAATTTTGGAATGCACAGCAAAATTGGAAGATAGTGAGCTGGAAGCTACATAGTTCTTCAGGGATACACACTATAATGTCTGATAAAGGATTAGTTATTCAAATGTTTGTAGAAAATAAGTATCCTTTGAAAAAAGAAGTGTTGTCATAATTGATAGAGTTGAAGTTAGAAACTGAAGAAGATAATACTATGGCTCTGGAACTAATTAGATTTGTCAAGAAGCAGATTGCAGAGTTAGAACCTAAAGACTCTGATGGAGATGAGGAGGATCCTTGAGTGTTGGTTCTAAGACCACACAACAAATGGTCATCAGTTCACCATGCTTAACAGGCATAAGAACTGGCTAGTCCATAAGCAAACGGCTTATGGTAAAGACTTCTCAAATCTGTTGATAGCTGATAGTTTGCTAAAAACTATATGGTTATCAATGCACCATGTTATGGCAATGAAGCATTGACTAGTCCAAAAGCAAACGGCTTTTGGTAAAGACAAGTCAAATCCGTTGATAGTTGGTAGTTTACTCAAAACTACAAGGTAATCAATTCACCTTGTTTTTACAATGAAGAATTGGCAATCCCAGAGCAAACGGCTATTGGTAAAGGAATATCAAATTCGTTAATGGCTGGTAGTTTGCCAAAAACTACAAAGCCAACTTAGTTGGATGTTGCTGAGTTGCTTGATGCGTTGCTAAATCAGACATGTTGATGATGAAGAAGATAGTCTAAAGATGTCAAAATTATCAAAGATCAAGATCAGACTTTTGGTCAGAGTTGTTTGTGATACAATATCGCCAAGAGTTTAGATGTTTAAACTAAAGAAACATAAAGTTAAACAAGTTCATCAATATGTTTAGGGGAGGATTGCTAGGAATTATTGCATTCCCTGACCTTAGGGTACCGTTAGTTATATTAATTAGTACGATAGTTGTAGTATCCAGTATGACAGTATAAATTGTAAGTAACTGATCAGATAGTTAGTTCCGATTAGTATGTTAAAATATTAGTACCGTTTATAAGTGATGCACTTGTGTGGAGATATCTTAGGCAAAGATATGCATGATCTTTGTACACGTTTGGTGTAAAGCACCATGAGGGTTTCCTTTAGTCTATAAAAGGAAAATCCCTATGCATAGGTTAGTAGATGTGATAGTTCTAATAGATCGCATAGAGATCGAATAGTAATCAATAAGTTTGTAATCGTAACCTAGGCGCATATTCAAAGTTTAATATAAAGAAGTTCTTGTTTGTTATATTCTTATATTGTTCTTCTTGAGCTTTATGATTAGATTCCGCATAATCAATAGTGTTTACTCAGTTGTTTCATTATTGTTTTAGACTTTAGATTTATCAAAGTAGCAAACTCTTTGCAGTTGAGTTGGTTAGAGATTTAGTTTCCAGTGTGAAACGTGATCCAACGCAATTTTCCAGATATGAGACAACAGTGTCTAGTCAATATCTTTTCGTACTCTCAATTTTTTGCAAGGAAGCCAACATGGCATCTGTTGTTTTTAGTTTTTTCTGTTTTGGTTCAAAGACATTAATTGTTTGTCATGGCACACAAGATTTAATTAATATTATCGGTGATTTGGACAATGTGTTTGAAACAAATGCTTAACCATGTAATTGTGTGTGAAATTACTAATCAGGAAAGAGTATTGGAATCCTTGTAAACCGCTGAGATGTGAGAGATTAAGTGAAGAATGTTGTCTCCAAACCTTTTGAGAACATGAGACTTAACATTGATTTGTAGCACTGTCATGAAAAAATAATTGAACTTCAAATGGATGATATGAGTTAAAGAAAAACTGACAAGTAAGCTAGCAAATTTACTCACTACATCATACCACAAATCTTTCATATTCAAATCAAGGGAAAAATGAATCTTTATTGCAAACATTACTGTTTTTAAAAATGAATCTAAAGAAAATGGAAAGTAATTAATGGGACAAAGAAATTGATTTAGAGGAATGAAAAATTTAAAGGAAAACTTTGATAATTTTGTCAATAAAGTGGGTCTCATCTGTTCATAATTAGAGCTACTTGTTGACCAAAGCCATAAGTTTTTTTATGATAACACTCACAAACAAGCTCTTGTTTATCTGAAAATCGTTTATTTTAGAAAGCTATAATCAATAGTGTTTACTCAGTGTTTCATTATTGTTACTTTAGAATTATCTAAAGGAGCAAACTCTTTGCAAGTTGAAGGTTAAGATATATTCAGTAAAACGATCCAACAATTTTCCAGATAATGAGACAACAAGTCATAGCAATATCATTTCGTACTCTCAATATTTGCAAGAAACACAACATGCAGCTGTTCAAGACATTAATTTGTATGCACAACAAGATTTAATAATATTATCTGTGATTGAACAAATGTTTGTACAAATGATTAACCATGTAAATAATTGGGAAAATACTAATCAGGAAAAGAGTATTGAATCCTTAACCGCTGAGATTGAGAGATATAAAGAACGTGCCAAACCTTTTGAACAGAGACTTAACATTGATTTAAGCACTCATGAAAAAATAATTGACTCTCAAATGGATGATATGATTAAAGAAAAACTTGCACTTAAGCAGCAAATTTACTCACTTAAACAAAATCTTTCTAATCAAATCAAGGAAAATGAATCTTTATTGCAAACATTTACTGTTTTTAAAAATGAATCTAAAGAAAAGGAAAGTAAATACATGGACAAAGAAATTGATTTAGAAAAGAAAATAAAGGAACTTGATAATATTGTCAATAAAGTGGGTCAATCTGTTCAAATAGTGCACATGTTGACAAAGCCATAAGTTTTTTTATGATAACACTCACAAACAAGCTCTTGGTTATCAAAATCCGTTTATCTTAAGAAAGCTCAACGGATAAGCCAACATTGTATGATGGTAGGGTAATATCTAGTCAACATGTTGTTATTCTTATAACTGATGAGGAAGAGACATTGATTTTGAAAGAAGTAAGTCAATCTAAAATGCTTGCAAAACAAATTTGATCCAATTTCAAAAGAAAAGAAAATTAATACTACTCCAATTAATTATGTTGATTTAAATCAATTGTCTGAAGATTTTGGTAAATGTTTTATTCCACAACAAGAATTGTCTACTGAACAAGCTTTTTGGTTACAAACTTCACACCCTAATACTGACCAATCAAATATTTCACCTGTCAAAATTGAGGCTCCTAGGGAACTTCCTGAGGTAAGGCTGCTAAATACAAGCCTTAAAAAGCTTAAATACCATCTTGGCAAGTTTGACACTATGGTGAAAAAGACGATTACACCTGATGCCATTACAGAAGGGGAATGGGGGTTTGAACACACAAAAGTTCTTTTTCTAAATGAAGTAATTCCATTTTAAAGACTTTAAAAGACATATTTAATGTTTTTGATAAAGATCTTCTTGATGAAATCACCGAAGTCCAAATAGTTTTTAACCAAATAGAAGCTGTTATTCAATAGTGTTTAGTAGACAAACAATGCTTTGAAATTCATAAGAAAAAACTTTTTCTTAATAATGATCAACTCTTACACCAAATCATGTCTCAAGATGTTATGCTATGTGTGATGAATTCTACTGTTGTTTTTGGTGATTTTGTGAATTTAGAAATGAAGAAAAATGAATCTTGTAACAAGTGTTTAGATCTTGAAGCTGAGCTTGTCAAAAAGGAAAATATGGTTGAACGAGATGTATACACTAAACTTTCAAACAGATTTGCAAGACTTGAAAAAAATTGTATTTCTCTAGAACTTGACATACAACATAATCAGCAAATTTTTCAAAAGGACAAATTATGTGAGAATCAAAATGCTCTAGAATTTTCAAATTTTTTTAAAAACAATGATTTAAAAGCTCAGCTACAAGAAAAGATCACCACAATCAACAAGTTGAAGAACCATATCAAATCTATAAGAGAAAATGACAAGGAAGAGAAAGTAAAACAAGATATGGATGAGATTGAAACTATAAACATTGAGTTGGAGCATAGTGTGGCAAAATTACTCTCTAAAAACGAGAATTTACATAAAGAAATTGAGCATTTGAAAAAGATTTACAAAGTTCAATTTGATTAAATTAAAAAGACACGTGCTCTTTCTAAAGAACATAGTGACTCTTTGATTGATCAATTAAACTATAAATCTATGGAAAATGCGGATTTAAAAGGTCAAATTCAAGACAAGGTTTTTATGATTACATCATTGAAAAACGATTTATGAAAACTAAAAGGAAAAGAAATTATTGACAATGCTGCACAAATACCCAATGCCACCACTATTGCTTCAGGGATGTTCAAACTTGATTTAGACCCTTTAACTCCTAGGTTATTGAAAAATAAGGACGCTCACATATACTATCTTAAGTACACTCAGAAACAAGCAGATATTCTTTTGGGAATAGTTGAACAAGCTAAAGCAAAATAACCTTTAGATAACGCGTTAGACTTTGTCTGTAAGCATACCAAATGAATTCAAGAGTTACTAGTTTATGTTCGAGAGACATGCCCTAATGCAACTAAACCTAGTGAGAAATTGGTTGATGTCACACCAATAAAGAAAGTCAAGAAAGTTAGGTTTTCTAAACCTCTCCCATCCTCAAGCAACATTCATAAACGGGTAGAGTAATCCTAAACACCAGATTCTAACAAACCTGTATTGCCTTCTACAGGATTTAAGAGTTCTACTAGTGCTAGCAGATCATAGCCTACAAGAAATAAAAAGAATGATAGGATCTCACAAACGCCAAGTAGCAACATAAAGAATAAAGTAGAAGCCCAACTTAGGAGAATTAATTTAAGTCCTAATAAAAAGAATCATGTTAAAGACTCTATGTGTGATGCAAATGCTAAGCATACTAGGTTAAATGCGAATTTTGAATTAATTTATGTTGAATGTAAACAAAGTATGTTTGATGCAAATCATGATGTGTTTTTCCTTGATTTTATTAACGATGTGAATGTGCGTTATAAATCTAAGTCTGCTAAGCAAAGCCAATAGCATAATCTTTGGAAACCTACGGGTAAAGTGTTCACTGAAGTAGGATATAAGTGGAAACCAATAGGAAGAAATTTCACTTTAGTTGGTAACTCGTGCCCTTTAACTAGGATCACTTCCACTAAAGTAGTGCCTCTTAAGGAAACCACTTCTCACTTAGTAGAAACGCAAAAACCAAAGATTAAAGTCTATAGCAGGAGACCCAAACAAGTAAAATTATAGGTTCGAGTACAAAATCTAAGATTGTAGAATCTAGGATTTCTAACAACTCGAAACCCAATCATTATTGGGATCCAATGCTATAGACGTTCCATCTTCTTCTTCTTTTATCAACGACAGGTTTTCCAGATTGTTCTCTGGTATCTCGACTCTGGATGCTCAAAACATATGACAGGGAATCACTCTCAGCTCATGAACTTCGTTAATAAATTTTTGGGAACTGTTAGATTTAGAAACGACCGAATTGCAAAGATTATGGGTTATGGTGATTATCAGCTAGGGAATATAACTATCTTAAGGGTATATTAGGTAGAGGGCCTCAGACATAACTTATTTTCAATTGGACAATTTTGTGACTCGGATCTTGAAGTTGCTTTTTAGAAAAATGCTTGCATTATTCGGAATTTAGATGGTGTTGACCTACTTAGGATCCAGAGACACAAACTTGTACATAATTTCTCTTTATGACATGCTAAAGACTTCTCCAATCTGTCTTTTATCAAAAGCTTTAAAGACTAAGAGTTGGATATGGCACCATCGGTTATCTCATCTCAACATTGATACTCTAAATAAGCTAGCCAAAGACGGTCTTGCATGAGGCATTCCAAAGCTTAAATTTAATAAAGATCATCGGTGTTCAGCATGTACATTAGGCAAAAGTAAGAAATCCTCTCATCAACCTAAGGCTGAAGACACTAACCAAGAGAAACTCTATCTTCTGCATATGGATCTTTGTGGCCCGATGCGTATGAAGAGCATTAATGGGAAAAAGTACATCTTGGTGATTGTTGATGATTACTCTCGATTTACGTGGGTTAAATTTATAAGATCAAAGGATGAAGCTCCTGACGCTATCATCAAATGTAACAAAAATATTCAAGTTCCTTTGAATGCCACAGTTCGTAATGTTAGAACAGATAATGGAACTGAATTTTTCAATCAGACCCTTCGAGAATTTTATGAAAATGTTAGCATCTTGGATCAAACATCTATTTCTCGCACTCCTCAACAGAACGGCGTTGTCGAAAGACAAAACCGGACTCTAGTGGAAGATGCTCATACAATGTTGATATTTTCAAAAGCTCTATTATTCTTATGAGCCGAAGTAATCAATACAGCTTGTTATACCCAAAACCGTTCCCTGATCAGTCTCCGATACAACAAAACTCCATATGACTTGATGCACGACAAGAAGTCATATTTATCATTTCTTCATGTCTTTGGTTAATTCTGCTATCTGACTAATGACAGTGAAGATTTAGGTAAACTGAACGCAAAGGTCGATATTGGTATTTTTGTTGGTTACAGTCCCACAAAGAAAGCTTTCAGAATCTACAATAGGAGAGCCCAGAAAATCATGGAAACCATTCATGTAACATTCGATGAGCTGACAACAATGGCTTCTGAACAATTCAGTTGAGGACCCGGGCTTCAATTTATGACTCCAAGAACATCCTGTTCAGGACTCGTTCCAAACCCTGTTCCTTTACAACCTTGTATCCCACCAACCAAAAATGATTGGGATTGTTTGTTCCAACCTATGTTCGATGAATACTTCAATCCTCCACCGAGTGCTATTTCTCCAGTTCAAGTAGCTGCTACTCCAAGAGTTGTCGATATAGCCAATTCACCTGTGTCAACTTCAATTGACCAAGATGCACCATCATCAAGTATTCCATCAACACAAGAACAAGAACAATATCCAATTATATCTTAAGGTGTTGAAGAATCCCCAAAAACACCACTTTCATGATGATCCTATTCATAAAACTCTTCATGAGGACTCGACTTCTCAAGGATCGTCATCAAATGTGCGGCCATCCCACATTCTATTTGATCTTCTTGGTAAATGGACTACGAATCATCCATTAGCAAATGTGATTGGAGATCCTTCTCGATCAGTCTCCATAAGAAAGCAACTTCATACTAATGCTATGTGGTGTTATTTTGATGCCTTTCTCACTTTAGTTGAACTAAATTTTTTTAAAGAATCAATGCTCGAATCCTCCTGGATTGAAGCTATGCAAGAAGAAATACATGAATTTGAGCAACTGCAAGTTTGGGAATTAGTACCCTGTCTAAATTTTGTAACGTTGATCAAACTCAAGTGGATCTACAAAGTTAAGAAAGATGAATAAGGGGGTGTACTTAAAAACAAGGCTTGACTAGTTGCCAAAGGATACCGTCAGGAGGAGGGGATTGATTTTGAAGAATCGTTTGCACCTGTTGCTAGAATAGAGGCCATTTGTATCTTCATTACTAATACTTCCAACAAGAACATGACAATCTATCAAATGGATGTCAAAATAGCTTTCTTGAATGGCGAGCTTCGCAAAGTGGTCTATGTTAGTCAACCGGAAGGATTCGTAGATCAAGACAAGCCAAATCACGTGTACAAGCTCAAAAAGGCACTCTATGGTCTTAAACAAGCTTCACGCACGTGGTATGATATGATGTCTAACTTTCTACTATCCTAAGAATTCTTTAAAGGTGTAGTCGGTCCAACACTATTCACCAAGAAAGTAGGCCGTGATATCTTATTGGTATAAATTTATGTCGATGATATAATTTTTGCCTCTACTAAACCTGCTATGTGTGATGAATTTGCTAAACTAATGACTACTAAGTTCAAGATGTCGACGATGGGCAAAATGTCTTTCTTTTTAGGACTTCAAATTTTTCAAAGTCTCAAAGGCATCTTTATTAACCAATCTAATTATGCTCTTGAAATAATAAAGAAATATGGTATGCTATCTAGTGATCCCGTTGACACCCCTATAGTGGAAAGAAGTAAACTGGATAAAGATCTACAGGGGAAACTAGTCGATCGTACATATTATCGTGGGATGATTGGTTCCTTAATGTATCTTACATCCAGCAGACAAGACCTTGTATTTGCAGTGTACATGTGTGCTCGGTATCAGGCAAAGTGATGTGTCATCGTGTAGGTGTTATTTTATGTATCAAGTTTTACTATTTATTTTATGCCGACTATACCTAAAAACAACACTCTAACGGGCAGCGTACCCGGTCAAGATGTAGCTTCGTTGGTAAGTAGGGTGTCGATCATTAAGAGATAAGAATAAAAAAATCACAATTAATATGTAATCTGGTAGTATTATTCCCGTCGATATCCCCAACGAGGAATGCACTTGAAAGTCGAGAGTCGTGTTGATAATCGATGCCATAATGGAAGAAGATATATTGGCATTTCTAAAGCACGGAACATTAAGGCAAACACTTAAAAACAATTAAGGAAAACAAATTTTACTAAAAATGCAAACCGGAATACAAAACGTGACCAAAAAAAAAAAAACCCTAAATTATCAAAATTAATCCAAAAATAAACCTTTTTGAATTTTTTAAAATCATTAATTGACTAAAAGATGCTAAACAAAAGAAAACTAGACCAAAAACGGAAGTGACAAGGGCTTAAAAACACTAAAAACGTGAACGGGATTCAAATACCGCTCTTAAAAAAAAAACCAAATTTTGCAATTTTAAACCCTCGAAAGCAATCTAATTATTTCTAAGGTCCCTAAATGTTTAAAAGAGAATTTTTCTAAAAAAGATTTAAATAATTTATTGAATAATTTTCTATTATTTATAAAGATTTTTTTAAAGTTTATAACAAAATTAATTCACGAAAAATGTAAAACTTTAAGCTAAAAATACTAATTTATTTTAAAAAATAGCTTATGATAAGCAGGTTGCAAGAAAAATAAGAAATCCTAAAGTGCTAAACTAAATAAGCCGGGAAAATTCAAATAAGCACTCGAAGTGCTTATTTATACTATAACTCAAAAAAGGGTTAAAAGTTTATTGAATGCACCTTGAGACGTAAAAGTCCCAAGGGCGCAGTGGTGAGGGGTGTGTGCGTTGAGTGTTATAAAAGGGAGAGACTAAGTTGAGGTCGGGGGTTCGAGTCTTGCTCACCCCCGACTTCCTTGGTTTCCCCTTTTTTATTTTTTTTGCAAAAACCTAAAAAGCAAAGTTGTAAAACAGCTTATAATAAGCTATTTTTGTGAAAACAACTTTTCTAAAATCTAAATAATAAGCCATTAAATGAGCTTAAAACAGACAGAAAGTACTTAACTACTTTTTTACTTTTTACAAAACTTAATAAGCTAAAAACTAAAATAAGCTACACTAGGACTAAATAAGCTATTATTAGACCTAAACCAAACATGACTTAATAAGCCAAATTTAACTATAATAAGCAAGCCATAGACTAAGGATTCCAAATAAGTACTACAAGAAACACTGCATACCAACCAACCATATGGCTAGCTTTGAGCTTAATTTTAAGTACTCTAATGGAACCTTATGGCAAATCAATTTATTCTACCTTAAAGTTCAGCTATTAAGCTACTTAAATCTACCAGCAAAATACATTTTGAAATTAAAATGAACACTGAAAAAGTGAAATGAAAAAGCTACATGAGTTATTTTAACTATGTTTTGGTTTTTTAAGACAAGACTAAAAAAGCACAATCCTAAACCTCAAATAAGCTATGAACAACTAAACTTTAAACCTACAAGCTAGTATAAACAACAACTAAACAAACACTAACGCTATAAGCTAGAATCGTCAAATAAGCCACTTTGACAAAAAACTGATAACCCCAACAGTCCCATAAGGGAAACTTTGAGCTAATTTTTTAATAAGCCTACATGATCCCTATGGTGTTTTCTAAGTTATACTACCTTAAATCTTACCCAAAAAGATACAGAAACAGCTTTTAAAATACAAATCATTTAGAAAATCAAATGCATATTTGAAAAGCTCCTTGAAAACATCTAAATTTTCAGTTTGTACTGATTTGAAAAAGACAAAATTAATTTTTCACTTAAAACAGACAGACAAATAAGCTAATTTATAAAAACTAAGTTCAAAAAGATGATCATTAACCTACAAACTACTTGTAAACTAAAAATCAAATCCTAAAAACTAAATTTACCCTCTGAAATCTAAGATTGAAAAAGGCCATTTTTCATTCTAAGCTACTGATGCAGTTTGCACAAAATTGACCCAAATCCATATGAAACTTGTGCAGGTTTAAAGACTTGCTTTATACACTTTTTAAAGTACTAAACTAAATGCATAATGAGTAATAAAACTAGCTAGAACCAACTAGAGCTTAAGTTGCTTATGCATCTGAACTAAATCTAACAGAAGCTAATCATTACTCATAAGCATTAATTAAAACAGAATTAAACTATCAAAGCTATTTAATCCTACTTTTATAAACCTTATATGAGTTTTAAAATGAAATCCAGGGACCAAAATGGCTTCAAGCAGTACTAACTCAGGTTAGTACTGCTTGACCCAAACACCCCCTTATTTTCTTAAAAGTCATTTTTAGCTTATAAAATTGAGATTCAATACACAAACTAGTAATACCAGATAGTGACAAAGCAAGAACAGGCTTATTGAACAGATTTTAACAATAAAATAAGCTAGATTAATAAGCTAACCACTAAGCTAATTTTTTTTTGGTTTTTATGAAAAACCTAAGTTAAACCTAAACTAATGATAAGGGGGGTTTCAGCCTGAGAGACTGGCACGAGTTTGGGTATCTAAACTAAGGTTTTGATGACAAGTAAAGCAATAAACACACACAAGAATATTAACAAACGATAAAGAAGCGGTCAAATACTAATATAAAGAAAACATATCAACCTTGAATAATCTGATAAAATGCAGGTTTGTTTATTAGTGCAGTGATAGTCTTATCTCGAAGCGGGATATCATTCTTAAGACTTAGGCGGTACTTCATCCTAAGACCTAGACACGAAGAATCCTGTCACAATTAACGTGCCTGCATAAAGCATCCTTTTTGTTGATTATAATTTACCTTAGGTGATTAATAATGAGATCTTATTAAACCCTAGCCCATTGGGATTTTGTCAACTTACTTGCAGATATGGAGAGCTATCCCAAACTCTTAGCCTACGCCCATACAACACCGAAGTTGCAGCGCATTAAATATGTAGGACTAAACCTAGTTGAATGATAGGTCACATACAAAAGCACGTAAACAAGTATAAAATGATAAGCATAATCAAACAATCAATGATAAATTAAGAAAATTGAGATAAATAAACCAAACATTAAACCTTCATAAACATGGCTGATACCTAAAGGTATCAGCTGATAGTCATTGTAAAAATACACACGGTTTGATATATTAATGATTAAAATAAAGAAACCTCAATCGAATGCGTATTCGGTTGTGCGAAGATTACAAGAGTTTTCCTATGATCTTGAGGCTCTTTCCTGGCCTTCTTTGCTCTTTTATTCGTCTGATAGTTGACTTGGTGGTTTATGGCTTCACTTGCATACCTAAAACTGAGTTTAGGGTCTTGTATTTATAGTGTCTAAAAAATGGTAAATACGCCGTATTTAATGCAGTCAGTACGGGGTATTGATAGGGTTTCCTTAAAGTACGGTCCTCGCTTATTAATAGCATTAAGTGCATGATTTGATTGTTGACCAATTTCATTAAATGATTAACTTTAGGATCATTGACTGTTGACTGCATTAAATGCAGGATCTTTGACTGTTGACTAATGAATACGGCGTATTAAATGTCCAGGATACGGTGTATTGGGTCTTGATCCTTGGTGGTTTATTTGTGAAGTCCATGTACGGATACGTCGTATCTTCTTGATGGATACGGCGTATTGATGTAAAACCAGTTGGTTCTTCTTCGTTGACCAAAGTATTATATACGTCGTATCATTGATGTGGATACGATGTATTCTTCAAAGTCAGGCAATGGTCTTTTAGTTCGTCAAGTCTTGGATACGGCGTATTCTTCTAGAATGATACGCCGTATAGGATGTCATAATCAGTAGACTTTCTTGAACTCTTCATTTAAGCTCCAAAATGCGTGCCTTTTATATAAACTTCACAAAGTACTCCATAATTACTGCAATAATAAATATAAGCAATTAAGTACCAATTCTTGCAATAATTATATAAAATGGGTAATTTATACGGAATAAATGATGCTATAAAATAGACGTTATTTGATGTCATCACAGAGCCTATCAAAAAGCACTTACATGCAGTTAAGCGGATCTTAAGATACCTAAAATGAACCATCGATATGGGTCTCTGGTTTTCGAAAGATTCTTGCATTACTCTAACAGCATATGCAGATGCAGACCACGCCGGGTGTCAAGATACTAGACGTAGCACATCTGGAAGTGCATAATTCTTGGGAGATAAACTTGTTAGCTGGTCATCCAAAAAGCAAAAGAGCACTGCTATCTCTAGTAAAGAGGCTGAATATATAGATTTAGCTGGGTGTTGCGCTCAAATCTTATGGATGAGATCACAACTAACAGATTATGGTTTTAAATTCAACAAGATTCCTATGTGCTGTGATAATAAGAGTGCAATCGCTTTATGCTACAACAATGTTCAACACTCGAGATCCAAGCATATAGATGTGAGATACCACTTTATTAAGGAGCAAGTAGAGAATGGAGTAGTGGAACTCTGCTTTGTCAGAACCGAATATTAACTTGCAGACATCCTCACAAAAGCTTTGCCACGAGAAAGATTCAACTTCTTGGTCGAAAAGCTGGGTATGAAAAGCATGTCTCTTGAAATGCTAAAGAGTCTGTCAAAGGAAGAGGACGAGTAATGGTGGTAACTCGTGGTACATCCTATGTATTATATGTATATAAGAAAACATAAAAACCCAAAAATATTTTTACTTTATATATAAATTTTTCAGAAAACAAAATACAAAAATATAAAATTAGAAAAAAACAAAAATGTATATCTCTGACATGTCTTCTGAAAATCGATAACATTTACGGCCTTAGAAATATCATTTAATAATTATACGAGGCTGTAAATGACGTTCGAGCAGAAGCTATAAAAGTTTTCAAAACATGTCAGTGGCTTGCTATTATATCAGATAGCAACCCGGTCATCAATTTAAAGACAAATATTTTGTCAAAAAGAAAACTTGACCTCACAACGGGAATTAATTTTCTCAGGCATGGTCTACTTCATGACCATGCAAAGGCTTTTGTTTACTTTGCAACACAACCTGTGATTCGTGTATATAATAAATGTACGTGTCAGTGCATTTATTTGTTTAAAATAAGAGAAATCTTATTTTCTTAAAAGGTTTTGATTCTCAAAAGAATTTAATCATCTCAACGTTTCATCAAAAAATGATTTTAAAAGGCATTTAACCACTCAAAGAATGACTACAACTCTTTAACTAGAAAACGGGTTATTATTTAAGAGGGAGAGTATTTCAAATAATCTTCTTTAAAAAATCATCATGTGATAAAAGGAAAAAGGTTTTAAACGATAACGGATTAATATTTAAAGGGGGGTTAATTAGATTTAACTTATTTGTACTTTATATGTTATGTGTTTAATCCTTTAGGGCCTTAACAACTAAATAAGTAGCTAAGCCTAGTAGGTAAAACTTTTAGGGACTATTTGAGCCAAAAGTCTAACTAGATTTTGCCTTAGGAAAGTTGTTAAAGAAAATTGCAAGGAAGTATAAACATTAGGGGGCATTTATGTCAAAAAATTAAAAGTTTTAAACATAAACACACCCCCACCCTGTCTTTCCCACATCACAAACACAAACACACCCTTATTTTTCTTTTTCTCACCATTATTATACTCGGCTCGAATCAAGGACCTTCAAATCGTGACTTTCAATCCAAAAGGTAAACTATAAACTTGTTTCTTTTATTCTAAACATCGCTTAATCAAAAGGAATTAGTTTGAATCACTTGTATTTACACAAAAACCCTAAAAAATGATTTGGGGTTCTTTAAAATTAAAAGTATTCTAAAACCTAAATTGATTGAAGGGGTTTTGCTTATCTTACGATGTATGTTACTCGTTTGAATCAGTTTTATATGGGGTTAAGTATCGAATGTGTTAGGCTTGATTTATGGCTCAAAAATTAGGGGTATTTGGTTAGAGCATGATAAAACCTATCTGCATGATCCAAATTGTCAAATCAGTAATATATATCCATTTGTATATAAACTGTATCGGACAAATCTTAGCAGAACCATGAATCCAATTGCTGCTCAACAAATTGATCTTGACAACGCCTTGGTTGCACCTGATAATTGAGTCAAGATTATATGAGAATTGATCCCATAAAGACTCCAAAGGAACCCACTTATCAAGTTGTCTTGGATGCTCTTGCACTCACTACTTGTTATCCAGCTTTCCTAATCACAACAGGATTCTCAGAAATATATATGCATCAGTTCTGGCATACCATCACCAAGATTAAAAACTCATCCTCATACAAGTTTAAGTTGGACAAGAAGAAATGCACAACTGATGTAGAAGTCTTTTGTGACATTCTCTAAATTTGTCCTAGACTTCCAAATCAAGAGTTTGTTGTACCTCCTTCTTCTAATAAAAAAAATTGTTTCATTTATCAAGGAACTTGGGTACACAGGTGATATTGATTCTGTAACTAAGGTGTATACAGATCATATGCACAAACTTGGAGAACCTTTGCTGCAGTCATCAATAGATGCCTTTCTGGGAAAACCACAGGTCTTGATAAGATCAGACTTTCAAGAGCGTAAATCCTATGGGGGATGTATTACAACCAGAACGTTGACTTTGTTGAACTACTTTGGGAAGACTTTATGTTCCAGATAGACAACAGAGACTCTAAGAAACAAGAGAAAATGTACTATCCCAGATTTACAAAGGCAATCATCCAACACTTCATTTCCTAATCTAAGTCAATCTCTATGAGGAACAAACTTTTCATGCACATTGTCCAGGATGACAATTTGGGTTCTTTGAGATTTGTCTCCAAAACTAAAGAATACCAAGTGTATGAAGCATTAATTCCTACAGAGATGACTAATTTGAAGATGCGGAAATCTCCTTCCTATAAGACTTATCTTGCATATGCTACATGAGCAATACCTCGCAAGAAACCTAGGAAATTTAAGAAACTTGCTTCTCCATCAAAGAAGAAAACTCTTGTTGCTGTTGAAGAACTGCAGAGAAACCTTCCAAGAAACCTACTGCTAGAAGACAATCAGCTGGTGTTCAAATCTGAGACACTCCTGGTGTGTCTGTGTTAAAGAAGAAGGCACCATCAAAGGCTGAAAGAAGCAAAGGGATTGAATTGATGTCTGAAGCCGCATTACTTGAGGAAGCTCAGTTGAAAAAGGCTATCAAAAGAAGCAAACGAGAAACAAACATTCATCAAGCAGGTGGCTTAAATGAGGGAGATGGTTTAGAACCAGAGGTTCTTGATGAGCCAAAAGGCAAGTCAATTGACACAAGTGGGGGAACTAGTTTAAAACTAGGGGTTCCCGATGTGTCCAAAGCGGATTCTTATGAGAGTGAGTATGAATCTTAGGGAGATAGAGATGATGATGATCAGCAAAGTGATGATGAAAAAACTGAATCTGATAATGACAAAGCTGCTGATCTTAGTAAGACATATGACGAAGAAGAAGTTGAGTTTGTACATACTCCTAACAACTATGTACCTACTGATAATGAAAATGTAGATGATGAAGAGTATGATCGTATCAATGAGGAGATGTATAGTGATGTAAATGTGAAGTTGAAAGACGCAGAGCTTGAAGGTGAAGGGAAAGACGATGAAGAGATGGCTGATGCTAGTTATGTAGATGCTGAGCACGAGAATGTTGATCAAGAGGTTACAGGCGATCAAGTCAAGGATGTTGCTCGGGAAATAGTCACAGCTGCCCTCGCTACATAGAATACTAAAGTTCCACTACAAAGCTCTTCTATCTCACCCGACTATGCCACTAAATTTCTCAACTTTGATAACATTCCCTCAACTGACACTGAAATTATTTCAATGATGGATATCAAAGTCCAACATGAAGATTCAAGTATTCAAAACTCACCACTTCTCACCGTACCAGTTATGATAATTCCTGAAACTTCATCAGCTCCAGCAACAACCATTCCTCCACCTATTCCACCATTCATCCCTCTTCCATAACAATCAATACCGATCCTAACACCTACAACTATAGATGCAACAATCTCAACCACTTCTGGTCCTGATTCTTCAACCCTTATTGCTATCCATCAAAGACTTTTTGACTTGGAAAATGAAGTCAAGACACTCAAATATTGATCACTCTTTAGCACTACTTGCTACAATCAAATCTGAATTTCCAACTGCTGTAAAAGAGTACATTGGAGAAAGTCTGGATGATGCTCTTTATAAGGTGGTCCAGAGACATACTGTAGACCTTATTAAGGAACACTCTGTTCTAGTAGATGTTGTAGAAAAGCTAAAACAACAACAAAAACCTTAGAAAAGTGCTAAAGATAGCCGCAAGGTCAAGATGGAGCATGCAGCAAAACAACAAGAGACCAAATACACCATCACTTCATCTGATACGGCTAAATTACAAGAATTTGATCAGAAAAGAAGTTGTTTGAAATAATGACTAAAACTAATTCATTTGACAAAAACACCAAGCACATGGCTCTATATCATGCTCTCAAGAAGTCTATTCTGGAGGATGAAGATACCATGGACAAAGGTGTTGTAGACAAGTCAAAGAAGAGAAAGCCAGATGATACTGACAGAGATGAAGGCCCTCCTGCTTGATCAAACCAAGGTTCAAAGAGGAAGAAAACAAGAAAAGACGCTAAACCATCAAAGAAGGCCAAGTTAACTGAAACCTCCAAAGGTACCACTAAATCATAGCCAAAATCTACTAGCAAGTGTGCTCAAGCAGAGGAGACAGTATTTAAAGCTGTAGATACTCAAGTGCCACAAAATCTTAAAGAAGACATGGGAAACACTAATGACCCAAAGGACTGGTTCAAGAAACAAAAAAGGCCTCCTACCCTAGATCCTAAGTGGATTTAATGTAAAACAGTTGACAATAAGCCTAATCAGAAATGGATTTGCGACCTTACCAAAGCAGAAAAACCTTCCAAAACATTCGATGATTTAATGAGTACTCCGATTGAATTTAGTGCATTTGTCATGAACCGCCTGTAGATTAGTGATCTCACACAAGAAATTCTGGTAGGACCGGCTTACAAGCTTCTCAAAGGCACTTGCAGGAGTTATGTCAAGCTCAAATATAATATGGAAGAATGTTACAAAGCACTGTATTATCAACTAGATTAGAATAACCCTGAAGGTGATAGATATCTATTTGACTTAAGCAAACCACTAAATTTGGTTCAACCAAGAAATTGTCAGATTGTCCTGATTGATTACTTCTTCAACAATGACTTGGCATACTTGCAAAGAGGAGGCACCGGTAGAACATACGCGACTTCTTTAACAAAGACAAAGGCTGTTAAGTACGATCTGCAAGGAATTAAAGACATGGTACCCAATTTGTAGAGTCTCATAAAAGTAACTTATAACAGACATGCTTTTTTAGGCACTTCACATTAGAGATCTAAAAGACAAACCTTCTATGGGTATGCTAGTAACAGGGTGTCCAAACATAATGTGTACTCCACCAAAATAATTCTGGCAGTGACAAATGTCAAAGTCAACGTATGGTATGGTTATGGTCATCTTGAGGAGATTGAAGTTTAAAGATATGATCAGCAATTGTACAAGTTCATGGAAGGAGACTTTCCATAACTTTATCTAAATGACATTGAGGACATGCTGCTTCTCGTTTTTCAAAACAGACTCTTCAACCTTAAAGGCGAGGACATTGTGCACTTGGCCGCAGCCTTACAGATGTTCACAAGACGTATTGTGATCCAGAAGCGAGTGAAAGATCTTCAATTTGATGTAGAAAGTGACTAGAAGAAGCTCAACATCTCAAGACCACTGACGCACACAGCTGGCATCTTTGACCTAGCACATATACTGCATATTCTAACCCCTAAGGATTCATCTATTTGGACAAGTTAGAGAGAAATAGATTGATGTGTTCTCATGAGCTCTACAAGTTCAGTGATGGTACACTCATATCAGATCGGGATAAACTCAAAGACATGCTTAACAACTTAGAGTTGGGGTATACAAGTGTCATGCCAAGAAGGAAATGGAGTAATTTAGACAAGAAACAGTCTCACATCATGGTGAAAGATATTGATCATGATTTGCTGGAAAGAAGGTTGATGAGAAGCTTGGAAAAGTTCATTGGTGGAAGGGAATACGGTGTAACACCCCCAAAAATCAGGACAACGCAGCGGAATGGTAACATTGGGGTGCTACTTCAGGGCACAAAACACAAGTCACGGAAAACGACCTTAAAATGGACGTTTTAAATAAAGTGTAACATTCTATTTAATAAAAGATCAGAGTTGCAACAGGTTCCATTTATAATGTATCATAAAACATTGTCAAAACGTTTGTCAAATGGTACTCAAGTTATTAAGCCTTCAAAAATATATATCTGCGCGGCTCAAATGCTCTCAATGCTCCACTAGCAAAATAGTAACCTGAAAAATACATGCTAAAACGTCAACAATAATGTTGGTGAATTCATAAGTTTAAGTAAAAGTAGTGTTGAAATAATTTAAGTAATATTTCAGTAGAAAAAGAAGCGTTACGATATTCCAAAGTGTTATTTCTGAAATCCAAGTAGTGATTCAGTAAATCAAGAAGTATTTAAAAGTGGACCACAAGACTTAAGTAATGGTGGACTAAGTACGTATTCCGAAGTCCAAAACAAGTAAGGTAGACAAGAGAAACAAATTCACCAAGTCTAATTATATATTATTGCACTAAGCTCATGACCCCGAAGCCTTAACTGTCTGTCTGCTCCAAATAGGTATGGTGTATGCCAAAACAGCCTACAGTTCTCTAAATGTTAAATGCACCATGATCAACTTGTGACCATAAATTCCGGTGGGGATTGTTAGTCCCGATAGATCTATCCACAACACTAGCGCTCACTATAATAGCAATTGACGGTTCATGATATTAGGGACTTAGATGGCACTGTGGTAACTTAGGCAATAATAATCAGGCAATAATCTGGATAGCATACAGTTTAAAACACTTGTGTCCGTAGTAAAACAATCATGTTGTTCAAAATTCACGATTTCAAATATAGGTATTCAACGATCTCAAATCATATAGTAAACAAATCAAGCTTTGGTAAAAATAGTCATGTAATGCTTATGTAGTAGAAATCAATAAGTTTACTTAGTAAAACGAGCATGTATTCCCCTCGCGGGTTTATAAAACATTGAAAAGATTGAAATGCGAGACTATGAACTCACCTTGATCAACGATCACGATCGAATAAGCCAAATAAATCACAAACGAAGCAGTAACGATCTTGATCACGACCTATAATTACGTCGCTCGATTACAATACGTACAAAATACGAGCAACGATGCGTACATCGTTACGACGAAAACATATATATATTTATATATGCATACATACTTATATGTGATGAGAAATCCACTTGCGCGTTCTAAACCTTAACACTTAGTATATTTTATATATATACTATTTTCCATCCAATCATATACTATTTCATTTTTAGAATCGACCAACGGCCTCAAAAGTAATTACTTACGATAATATATTATTCGATATTATTTTATAAATCGAAATCACCTTCATAGTTCGTTAACGTTTACTAATGTCCTTGTTGACTTTTACGTTTGACTTTTTAATAAAATACATTTATTTTCTAAGTCTGACCCGACCAAAACGACCCACTAAATCACCTTTTCACGACTCGGGTTCTAAAGCAAATTTATGCGAAACGATATTCCGTGTTACAGTAACTTTTACTGTTCACGGATCAGTCGTAAATTTTATTTAAATTGTAAATGTCGTCGTCAAACCCGACAACGTCGTATGATTATTCGTTATAGCTCCGTTTTAGTGATTCTTTTCGAGGACCGACCTCGTAATTAAAAGTTATATCATATTTTTGATGTTTTAAAAACTTAAGTTGCTGTAATGAATAGTGTTTTTATAAAAAAAATAGTTTTATAAAAGTATTTCTCGTTGTAAACTCGTAATTAACGTATCTTTTTCGTTATAAATCGGTTTTTCGAGTTTCTTATCATTTTGGAATCGTCATGAGATGTATTATTAGTATTTTATGCTCTACCTACTGTATGAAACACGAAATAAAAACCCTTTTATTATCCAAGTGTATTGATTTATAAAAAGTTTGTTTTATTAACTTTATAAACCCTAATTTATAACTAAACATGTTTATACTTAAACAACATGTTATCATAATTATAGATCCATTATTTCATGATATATATGACCATATAACATAAGAAAAAGTGTATAATTTCATAGACATTAGTAAAAACTCTTTTTACATATTCAAAAGTCTTAAGTGGTGATTTAGCCATAAATAACATATTACACATAAAATAATGATAATAAAAAGTATAAAGGAATTTAGAAGACCTTAGGGATGATGTATGAGATGAGAAATGAATGCTAAACCCGTGTTTAGACTAGAAACCAAAGCTTGCACTTAAGAAAACCCTTGTTTTCTTAATAAAAACCCAAATCTTGATTTCTTGCTTAATACTTGCAAATGGTGATTAAATGGTTGGAAATACCTTAGAATGAATGTGTATAGAAGTGTATGGGTTGAATAAAATTTTGTATGGGTTTGTGTAGGGGGGGGTTGATGCCGTAGCATGTATAGAGCCAAAAGGGAGGTTTGTTTTGGTTTTCTAGTTAAGTGTAAAGCATATGTGTTACTTCTCTTTATGTATACATGTATATAAGGTGAAAAATCTAGTCAAAAGACAAGGTATGGTGCAAGACATGGTCTAGGAGTCAAAGCATGGTCCAAGTGATGGTCTTGGTCTTAGGTATGGTCCTTGAGTCAAAGTATGCTAGGTAAGGTGTGCCAATTAACGAAGTATGGTGACATATTTGACAAAATGAAGAGTTTTGTATAAAATACATGTAAATTTGCAAGTATTTCGGCAATACAAAAGATATAAATGATATATTTTGTAGTTTTTATGTATTGGGTATAAATGTGGGTATTTGTTGAAGCGTAGAAAAGTTTTGGTGGTTCCGGGATTGCCTAAAACGCATTATAACGCAAACTATACACTTTACGTATCCGATAAAAATAAAATGAACAAAGTTAATAATTACCTCAAAAATAATTATTAAACCTTGAATGATTAAACATTTAATTGTTTTGATGCCTGTTTACATTGAACCGCTAACTTTTAGCTTACGCTTTTAAACTTAACTATAAAAATTAAAAGCGAACGTGAAAGAAAAAAAAAAAACATAGTAAAATAAATGACGTCGTTCGTTGATCTAAAATACTGAGTTGTTACAGTACCAAAAAGCCACAGAACAATATCTTCATGAACAGAAAGTCGAGGACATAATAGTTTTTCAGTAACTAACGTAGGAATAGCAACGATATGACATAAGAACAAAAAGATATTCTGCAAAGTTCCAAAATGGTTTGTATGATGGACCAATTAAAAAAAAGTGATTGACTCGAAAATTATTTGCCACAACTCATTAGGGTTCATCGAGAGGAAGAATCCATAACTGAATTGTTGATTTCTAAATGAATGATTTATAACTTTATGTAAAAACAATTAACAGTTGGAAATGTAAAGGAATTTTAAAATTAAAAATGCAGAAAACTAACATGAACAATAACAAATATATAAAGGAGATCTTGCGTAAATCGAATAGGAGTATTTGTGTGTAAGGATCACGTGCACCTCACGTGTCAGATTCAAACCTAACCTGGTACCTCACGTTCACACAAGCACTCCAAATCCGTTCCTTATCAATCCACTCCCCTTAAAAGAGTTCTTGTCCTCGAGAACTCACATCAAAAGCGGGAAAATCTTTAACCAACTTCTCTAAATCTTCCCAGCTAGCATCTTTAGTTGTACCATTTGACCACTGACCAATCCATACACTACAACTCGATTTTGTTTCTTGGCTATCCTCTTGTCTAACAGCTTAAGGGGTTTCTTGAGTAAAGTCCATTCCTTATCACATTGTGGTAGCATTACAGAATCCATAGGCATTGGAGGACCTCTATACTTCTTTAATTGAGAAATGTGAAAAACATCATGTATTTGAGCTTATGCAGGCAGTTTCAACTTATAAGCAACTTGTCTCACCTTAGCAATGATTTCAAATGGTCCATAGAACTTCTGATAGAACTTATGTTGCTTTCCTTGTCTGATGGTTACTTGCCTATGAGGTTGCAGTTTCAAAAACACCATGTCACCTACTTTAAATTGTCGTTAGTTCTAGACTTGTCTGCCTGTTGTTTCATTCTATTTAGTGATCTTTGCAAGTGAAACTTCAACATCTTAATAACATTCTCTCTGGCCAGCATAGACCTATCCACCGTATCCACCTTACTTAGCCCTCCGTAAGGAACATGAATGAATGGGATTGTCCCATAAAACTACTTCGTAAAGAGTGTTGTTGAAAAGGAGGTAATAGAAGTGGTGTATTAATACCACAATTTCTGCAATGTTAGCCAATTCTCCATTCCTTAGGGTGTTCACCAGTCATACACCTTAAGTACCCCTCTAAACACCTATTAACCACTTTAGTTTGGCCATATGTTTGTGGATGGTAAGTTGTAGATATAATGCACTTGACCTTCAACACCTTAAAGAGTTCCTTCCAAAAAGCACTTATAAAGATCTTGTCCCTATCTGAGAAAATAGATTTAGGAAGCCCATGTAACTAGTATATTGAATCCTAGAACACTTGAGCTATGTTTGCTACAGTAAAAGGAGTGACAATCAATGAAATGGCATATTTTACTAAGCCTGACCACTACTACCATAATAACTCCTTGTTTGTGACTTTGGTAGACCCTCTATGAAATCCATAGAGATTTAGGACTAAATAGTCTTAGGAATAGGTAAAGGTTGTAACAATCCAGGATAAGCACTCAGATCTGGTTTACATTTCTGACAAACCAAACACTCCCTTACAAACTGCTTAACTTGTTTGTTCTCATGCTTTCTAATAAAACAGAAGATGCACAACTTATGAGAGTTTACCTTTTTACTCTAGAATGACAACAATAGGTACTCTCATGGAAATAGAATAGCAGTTCTGTCCATAAATTGCATCTGTGACTAACCACAATCAAACCCTTTCCCCTTAATATGTACCTTTTACACAGAGTAGTGTTTTCTTATGCAGGTTGTCCCTGCTTGTAAGGTTGTGAATAATGTCAAGTCTACAGTAACTTCTCCCCCAGTGTCTTTCACTCTTTGCATCAATACAGTAGTGATGGAAGATACAAACATGCATATTAACTCACTTGCATTTCCCAACCTACACAAGGCATCAGCTGCACCATTCTTTAACCCCATTTTATATATCACCTCATAGTCATATCCTATCAATTTAGGCAACCATTTCATCGGTAAGGTGTTGTTATCCTTTGATCCAATAGATACTTTAAGCTAAAGTGATCTATTTTGATTATAAAATTCCTATCTAACAGATAGCCTATTCTAAGGCTATTAAAACAACTAAAAACTATTTCTCATAGGTGGACAATGCTTGGTGTTTAGGTGAAAGAGTTTTACTTAAGTAAGTAATTTGTGGCCTTTTTGCTGCAGAACTGCTCCTAATCTAACTCCTGAAGCATCTGTTTCAATTATGAAATATCATTGAAATCGAGTAGATCCCCATACTAAAGCTTCTATCATGGCCTTTTTAAGCACTCAAAATTCTTGTGCCTCTGGACTCCACTTGAATGTATTTTCTTTAACAAATGTGTCAACCCGCATTTAATTGTTTTAAATAGTATTCTATTTTGACTGATCACCTGATACGCCGTATCCACCAGTTGGATACGACGTATCAAACCTTCTAATCAGGACAGTGTTAAGATCGTTTAAGCTCGAGTTTGTTTAAAACTCATCTAGGATATAATAACAAAGATAACAATTTGCACAGCGGAATACAATTAAGAACAATGTTATTAAACAAGGTTTTTTTTTCATTAACATTCCATACAAGCCCCAATTCTACTTGATCAATAGTAGAACGGTTACCACCTAATCAGTAACAGGGATTAAGGAAACCTTAATTACCTTGAGGCTACACCATCTAGACGTCTACATCTCTACACGCTTTGGTGCACACACACACACTTTTTTGCACACTTAAAACAATACGTCTATGTCTCTTTATATAGAGAGAACATAAGACTTTTACAAAGGAAATCATAATTAAATTAGGAAACATCTTTAATAGAATTAATAGCATTAATCAACATTAATGCTATTATTAGGAAACATCTTTAATAGCATTAATGGCATTAATCAACATTAATGCTATTAAATCTTCCTAATCAACAATTCAATCAACATTAATAGCATTAATCTCCAAGTTGTAACTTATCTTCAATCAGCATTAACTTGGTCTTTATCTTTTTAAGCAAGTCTTCAATGTTGATCTTGTTTCCTTCTTTATCATATCTTGTAGAATCCTCCATCTTTTGTAGAATTCCATAATGCTTAATTAGTCCCTCTTGTTTCATTCTTTTGTTCTTTTGTCTCATCAAATCTATAAATCCCAACAATCTTCCCCTATTTGATGATGACAAAACAAACAATGTTCTTGCACGAACTTCCCCTGAAGTTGAGATCATGGATCTTTATGAATGAAACAATCTTCCTTTGTAAACTGCTTCCCCTTAACTTAAGATCTTCCCCTTAAGTTATGCACTCCATGCCATGCCACCACAGGGTCTATAAGTTGCTTTCATCTCTGTAACCTCTTCCCCTTTTTGTCATAATTCAATAGGGAACATATGCAACTTTGATCTTCACAACTACAAACCATATATCAAAACTTCTAATCCAAACTTTCCAATGTCTCAAATTACCCTCCATGACGCATAATAAGAATAATGAATTCAAGCAGTAGAAATTTTAAACTAGCAGTAGTAATAATGATGTAGCAGTAGTAATGACCTTTCCCTGAATTTGTGCATGAACATATCCTGATGGTTAAACACTTTGTCAATTAAGCTTCCCCTGAAACCAATATGTTAACCATCTCTTGATTCTTCAAATTCTGTAGGCTTTTTGTAATGATTACTGATGAAGTAAATTTGATATGCCAAACTTGAAACTGAAGTAAAATCCCCCAAATTTGTTACTTAAGCTTGCACTTGTTTGTGTATTTTATTTTGGGGCGTGTATAAGAGATGGAGAAACAAGAGATATGTGAACTTTTTACTTAGTAACATGAATGTGTATGTGTTACTTCCTTACTAGTTACATCTAATTATACACCAAGACTAGTCAAAGAATACTTGCAAGCCTTAAGACAAGAATGAGGGTTTTAGGGAAGAATTTTGGTCAAGTCTTCACTAACTATGGATGTACATTGCTAGCTAATTAATTCTTGTGTTTATATGTTTCTCAAGATGTAGGTTATCCCATGAAATTAAAGGAGATGTTTATTAGCTAGATATTATCTTGGTGAATAAAAGAAATGGAAGTATTACTTGTTTTGTTAAAAGTTATAAGTTGTAGTTTTATTTAGAATGTATACTTGCAAATTGTACAAGTCTTGTTTACTTCTTTATATATTGGGAACGACATAAATTGCAACTATGGGATAAAGTTTTATAAATAAATTTAATCATTAGAAATAAAAATGGTTATTTGTTGAAGCGCAGATAAATTTTGGTGGTTCCGGGAATGCTTAAATGAATTTTATCGCGAAACGTAAATACTTTACGTAACCAATAAAAATAAAATACAAAAAGTTAATTATTACTTTTGAAATGAAAACAAATAACGTTTTTTTTATCGTTCGTATGATGTTATCGTATAAGTAGGTCAATCGTCTTGTAAAATAATATTTATAAATTTAAAACTCATATAAATATTATATAAATGATTCTAAAATGTTTCGCAAATTTTTTTATAAAAACTGAACCAACACTATTCACGTCAGGAAATAGTGCATAAAAATCATATTTCTCTTGTTTTATTCGTTTAATAAAATTTTTTAGCTTACGCGACTTAATTATATAATAAGAATTAAAAGTAAAAGCGTACGAAACTAAAATAAAATAGATGGTGAAATAATGACGAAATAAATTGCGTCATAAAATGACCTGAAAATACGAAAATGTTACACCAGTCGAGGGCAATCAAGATTGGAGATTCTGTAAGTTTTTTCTTTAATGTTTCAAAAGCTTGATTACATTCATTGAAGAAGATGAACAGAGTATTTTTCTCAAGGAGATGAGTCATTGGTCGGGAAATTTTTGAAAAATCTTTAATGAACCGTCGGTAAAAACTGGCATGACCGAGAAAACTCTGAACACCCTTAACGGTGGTGGGATGAGGTAACTTAGCAATCACATCGAATTGGATCTTTTGATCGACACTCAATCCATTTTTGGAAATCTATGGGCCATGGACAATGCCTATCCTTGATCCATAAAATGTCCTCTATTCCAAATTTATGACAAGATTGGTGTCTTAGCACCTTTGAAGCATCTTGTTACTAGAGAGAGGCAATTTCGAATGGAATTCCCAAAGACCAAAAGCGTCCATGAAGACTTCATGTTTTTATCGATCATATCAAGAAAGATAGCATCATAACCTTGAACGTGCCCGGTGCATTGCATAATCCAAAAGGCATGAGAGGGTTGGGGAGGCGAACGTTCCATAAGGACACGGTGAATGTTGTCTTTTCTGATATATGAGGTCGATGGGAATTTGAAATGTAACCCGAGAAAACCATTCGGGAAAACAATAGTACTCGTTTCCCGCTAATCTCTCAAGCATTTGATCCATAAACGGTAGTGGAAAGTGGTCTTTACGGGTGGCTTCATTTAACTTTCGGTAGTCAATGCATACACGTCACCCCATAACCAATCGAGTAGGGAATATTCGTGTTTAGATCCTAGACTCTAGCCATCTAGGATTACATATACAATGATTAACAAACATGCAGCAGGAAATAAATTAAGAAACACAATCATTGTTATGATCAAGTTTTTTTCATTCATAGATATATGAACTAATAAGCACATAGATGATTCATGACTCATCTATGGCTAACTACAACTATTACATGACACACACTTTGCTATTAGACTCTCATTGAGAAGTCTGTGTTTATTAAACAAAATTAATCATACTAAAACGGGAAACAAATACACATTTAATTCAACAAAGGTCTTTCATAATATTGCAATTAAATAATTCACGTAAAACATTCCCATGCATACACATTCACATGCATGCATATATACACATATAAATATTTAAGCTTATTAAACCATGACTTGCATGCATGTAATCCATGGTTGACAAATTTATAACTAGATAAATTAAGCAACAAATATCTTATATGAAATCTAAAATACAAATAGAAAATATAAGTATTTTAGGAAAAAAAAACATGTAAAATATATCCTATATATTTATTTCCTAACTTATGTGAACAGTTAAAGCAATATTATTTCCTAAAATAATTTTCACATAAAAAGGCAACAAATAATCTATATGGGGCGCCATATTTTACTAATATATACGTTTTTTTATGTAATTACTACGCTATATAAACGGCTTGTGATGCCACTGTTGGAAATCGTTATCTAAATAACCTAATATTACTAGAATATTAAACGAGCTACGCAGTGGAAATAGATCACATATAGCATCAATAATTAACACATAAAAAACATAAATAAGAAAACATACCTCTAGCAACCAAGCTAGTGACAAAACGCAAGCGTCTTCAAGTACACGCATGTGTGTAATACCATGCGAACCAAAAACCACTACGAGTTACTAAAAGGTAGTAACCTCTACGTGTATCCACACTACATGTCAAACAATATCACCCGAATGCTAGTTCTTCAACCAACGATCAAGCGAAACATTAGATGTAGTCGAAACTCAAACACTTTCCCACATGGGGTGTTTATTTCGTCGACTACAAGGGTTCTTCGAGTAGTCGAAACACAAACTCCCTTTCAATGAGGTGTTTGTATGCGTCTCAACAAACCAACACACGGAACTCTCGTCCCATAGTTTAATCACTACCGTTAATTGGCGAGGTGTTTGAGAAGAGGTGATGGTAGTTGTTTTTGAATTGATCTTCATGCTCCCAAGTGAATTCAGGTCCTCGTCAAGAGTTCCAACGAACCTTGACGATAGGGATACAGCTTTGCTTTAGTTTCTTGACCTCACAATCCATAATCACTATAGGTTCCTCGATAAAGTGTAACTTGTCGTCGAGTCAATTTTCATTTAGTGGAATGATAAGGTTTTCATCAAATAAACATTTCTTCAGGTTCAAGACATGAAAGGTATCATGGATTCCACTGAGTTCCCGTGGCACTTTAAGTCTGTATAGTTCGCTTGCTCTAGTGACTGTGCACCTTGTACCGCATATGTAGTGTCCCTGATTCTTCAGTGCAAGGACTAAAGCTTGTATCTTTAAATTATGCGTCAAAATATGTTCGCGTGGCTAAATAAAACAATTAAACAAGGTAGCAACAGAATATCGAATAAATAATAGTCAACACATAAAACGTCTGCAATGTGCATGAAGGTACAAATTAGTTGTTAGGAAAAATCCTTAATGAAATGATTGAATATTTGTACTGATGAGAAGGCAAACGAAAACAAATAATTTATAAGTCATATTAATGATCAAAGAAGCACACACCGAGTAACAATACATATCAAAATTGAAAAACGAATTTGTATTGATATTCAATGTGAACGGATGGATCAAAGAAATTACTAATTTTCAAAGGAAGTGAATGTTATTGCAACGAGGTTATATTGAGTTTATTTTTCAGATTAGAGAATCCTAGAAGAGATATTAAATATTTTTATGAACAAAAAATAGACAACCAACAATTAATGCAACAAAAGAATATCTTAAAAAAGTTGGTCATAGCATCACAAGGAAAATCAATGAAAGTATGTGGAGATACAACATAAGATATTACGAACATGTCAACGACTTAAAAGAGCACAAAAAATACATATGTATTAACGATCAAAAGAATAAATATCAGGAATGATCCGTATAAACAAATTACGAATCAAGGATGTATAGAAAATCATGTGTACGAATAATATAGCAAACCAAAGAATCAATTAATCATAATAGTAGAAAGATAAGTATTAAGGATATCCGTACAAACATAGTAAAAATAAATTAACACTAAATAATTATTTGATCAACAAAATTGTGATAACCGGTAAGTTTTCCTGGGTCCTAGTATTTTACAAATATTATAAATATATCGAGTCTTTTTGTTTTGTTAGTTTTCTTGGAGGAAAGCTGAAAAGTTGACTTCGGTTGACTTGTTTTGCGTAAACGGTTACGATTTAACCGGGTATTTTGGAAAGGATTTTGAGTTGAGATGGGAATCATTTTGATTCATCTTGTGGTATTTGAGTGATTTTTATGTCTTTTGGAGAGTTTGGGATGTTTTCCCGCGTTCCGCGAAAAATCATAACGCAGCGCGTATCGACACGACAGTAATTTAAAAAAAATATGTTTTATAAGTATTGGGTGAATTGAATGAACTTATTTAATGAAGGATTTTATAAGTTGGTGAAACGTTGAATTAAATTGTAAATCGTTGAGGTGAGAATTGAGAATTGTCAGAAAACGGGCGTTTTTGTAAAATTCGGTAAAAGACTGTAACGGTCATTAAAGTGAATTCTTTGAGCAAGTCTTTATTGACAAATCATATTTTGAAGTTTGAGATGTCTTTTTTTAAACTTGTGATAAAGGTTCGGTTGAGTGTTAAACAAAAATTCGTGTTTTTGGTCCTGACAAAGCCGGCAACGGCTCAAATGAATTTTTGAAGGAATTTAATTGGAAAGTATGTCATGTAAATAACCTAGTTTTATGGAAAAATGATTTTAAACGCAATAAAAATACTAACTAACCTCGGGTAACATTTTATTTAGACACGATTTAAGTTTAAATAAACCCGACATGAAAATGAGAGACTCCGAGCTCCTTGGATGCTTGGACGAGTAAGAGACAAAGGGAGGGAACAAGATGGACCTTTTTTAACTAGTTGGTTTATTCATGGGACAAAGCATTTGGCATCACCTAAAACTTTTATTCATGCATTGTAACACCCCCAAAATGGGTCGCAGCGGAATATGGATCCGGGGCATGTTACTTTGAGATCAACAACACAAGATATATATAAGAACGACACAAAAGTCGTTTAAACTGATACATTGGATTTAAATAAAAGACATGTTACAAAAGCTTATAGCTTTACTTGTTCTTTGTTTCATATTACAAAAGACAACATAGATTTCCCCAAAACATTATGCACATAAGTCTTTAACAGTACAATGCAAAACATAATCCAATGCATCCTTGGCATCTCGTGCCTAATGACCTCCTGAAAACATTGCTTAAAACGTCAACAAAATTGTTGGTGAATTCATAGGTTTATGTATTTAAATTATGCAGGACCGCAAGACTTTCACGTGATGTTTACAACATATGCCAACAATCACAAAACCAGATTATTGTTGCACTAAGCTCATGACACCGAAGCTCAACCTATATTTGCTATTTTAGCAGTTATTTGCCCGTACAGATGTTGTAACCCGCAACATCCAAGTCCGACATGGTCAACGTTCGTTCCTAGTGATAGCTAATCACCCAAACGGGGAGGTTAATCCCAATAGATCTATTTATATCATTCGCGCTCACATAATGTAATTCACAACTACATCTATGCAATTAACAGTTCATGAATAATGGGCTCAGGAGGGTTATCGCTACTTAGGCAACACATAATCAATATACTTTCAACACTTGCGTCCAATTTATAAAACAAAGCATGTTCTCACCCCAAATAATAATAAATCAGTAAAACTGTAAAAAGTGGGGCTATGAACTCACCTTGAGTACAGATAGCTCAATTAATCTCAGATAAAACGTCACACAAGACGATAAATGCAACCTATTTAAATTAAGGCTGTATAAGTACTGAGTACTTTAATTAACATTGAATATAATCTTATAGTTGTTACATCGTACTATCGTTCGGGCTATCATAAATAAAGAGGTCATGACATGACGTACGAGGAGTTTAGGACACTTTAAATCGTAAATCCAACAACTCATCGATACGCCATCCGAAGAGGCCTCATTATGAAACTCCCTAGTAATATAGCACTTTGATAACCACTCAATATTCTATATAGCATAATCACCGACTAATCGTTTTAGTAAAATAATATTTATAAAGTGAAAACGTTTATAAATATACTTTTCGTAAAAATGACCTAATTTGGTCGTTTTAAGCCCGTTGCTCGCGTTTCTTACGTCCACGTCTTCGTAGTAAAACGAGCATCAAAAACATTATATTTTAAGTTTTTAAATTCTGCGATGCAATAGTAAAATACTGTTCACAAACACTCCATTTGTCGTTTAGGGTTTTAATTAGCCGTAAAATGTAATCTAATAACTAAATCGTTGTTCATCCCATATTTAGTGATTCCTTCGAGTACGTTTTTGTTATTAAAAGAGGTATTATATTTTATAAAGTTAATCCCACTGATGAATAGTACTTTTTACTGTTCATAGTTTATAAAATTACTTTTATAAACTTTAATTATCGAAAACGTCGTAGTTTATTCGTTATAGTTCCGTTTTCATCGATTCTTTCGAGTACGATCTCGTAATTAAAAGTTATATCATATATTAGATGTTTTAAAAATGAAAGTTGCTGTAATGAATAGTAACTTTTTATAAAAATAGTTTTATAAAAGTATTTATAGTCGTAAACTCGTTTTTAACGTATCTTTTTCGTTATAGATCGGTTTTTCGAGTTTCTTATCATTATGGAATCGTCACGAGACGTATTATTTTTATATAAGGTCAAAAGCTACTGTATTGGATTCGAATTTAAACAGCCCATATGTATTTAAGTGTATAACTTTATAAAAACTTGTTTTATGTATCATTTTCTTTAGTAGTTGATTATAAAAACTCTTGAAAATACATTTGACACTTGTGGTACTTATAATAAAGTTCAATATCATCCCTAGTCCTCATAATTTCATTGTAACAAGTTTTAACAATTTCTTTCCATTATTTTCATATGTGAAGTTTAAGGAACCTTATAAAACCCTAATTTAACCTAAACATGTTTATACTTAATCAATAGGTTAACATACTTTTATTTTTACTTTTCCATGATATATAGGACCATATGACATAAGAATAAGTGCATAAAATCATAAACATAAATAATAACTCATTTTACATATTTAAAAGTCATTAGTGTGAATAGGGCTATATTTAAGCATGTAACACATAAAAAAATATAAGAAATAAAAGTATAAAGGAATTAAGAAAACCTATTGAAATGTAAGAGATGAAATAAGTTCTAAACCCATGTTAAATTACAAAACCAAGCTTCAAGCTTATAACCAGATTATGTTTCCAAAACCCTGAATCTTCCTTTTTCTCTTACCTTGCAAATGATGAATCCATGCTTGCAAACACTGAGAATACCTTAAGTATTTGGTGTATATGCTTGTATAAATCTTATTAAGAAAATCAAACTATGGATTATGTTTTGGTGGCTCATGTTGAGCCGTGAAGCTAGAAGTGAATAAAGGGAGAGTTTGGTGAGTATGGTTAAGTATATAAGAAAGAAAGAGTGCATGCATGCATGGGTATTTATAGTGAAAATATCTAGTCTAACTTAACCATAGTTACTTTCTAACCCTAGGTTAAGTTAACATGCCAAGTTGATAAAGGTGTAAGAGTAACTTTATTAAATATCTAGATATTATGTATAAGATGAAAAGTCTTGGTCTCATCCTTATAAATTCGGCATATATATATGTAAAATGAGTATGAAATATTTGATTATTTTTGAGTATTGAGTGTATAACTGGGTAATATCGTATTAGGCGTAGTTAGTTTTATGAACTTCCGGGTATGCCTAAACGGTATTTTTATTAGAAACGTAAGCATTTACGTAGCCGTTAAAAATAAGATTAAACAAAAGTCATATAATTATCCTCCATAATAATCATATAACACATTGCCTTGATGCAAACATTTAATCGTTTAATGCCCGTTTACATTGAATGATCATTTTCAGTTTACGCGATTTAACTTAACGTTTACGGTTTAAGAGCAAACGCGTAAAACCCTAAAAATAAATTATGAATTACATAATGTCATACAATGACCTAAAATACGAGGTGTTATAGTTGGAGATGAAGTAGAAACAATTGGATCGAAGTGCGGAGAAGGATTGTTATAAGCAAACGGAATCGGAAAATCAAGTACTTCTTGTGAGTATCTCTTCCATGTGACATCATGAGATCAATCTTTCTTCAATGATTCGAAATTGTTGTATGAAATGGAAGGTGCATCACCACATTTAAGGGTTAACGATTGATCATCATTCCTAAGAGTAAATTTCTCCTTCATAAACATCGATTAAAGTAACAAAGGGCCGTCCTAAGAAAGGACGCCGATATCAACGGTACTCGAGGATCGGCTATAAAATCAAGAACAACAAAGTCGGCGGGAAAGTAAAATTTCCATACTTTGATAAAAACATTTTCAGCTACACCGGTTTGTTTGGAAATTGTACGGTCGGCTAATTCTAATACCATTTTTGTTTCGGTTAGGCCTGAGAGTTGAAGCTTTTTCCAAATGGATAAAGGCATGAGATTGATACTAGCACCTAAATCGCAAGGCTAAGTAACTATCGAACTCTGAAAAATCACATGGAATGAGAAATCGACCGGGATCACCTAGCTTTTCTGGAAGCTTTTAAGTGCACCGCAAACCGCACTACAAATCATTCAAACGGTGTTTTGGTTAAGTCAATTAACTTGTCTTTGTTATTAAGCATCTTTTTGAACATTGGAGCAAAATTTGGCATATGAATGAGAGCATCCGTGAAACTTAGCTCAAAGTGAAGATTACGGAAGATTTCCATAAACTTTGAAGCTATGATATCATCTTTTTCACAAATCTTTTGTTTATTTAGTCTTGATGGGTAAGGCAAATTAGGTTTGGCTTTGTTGGCAACGAAAGAAGGTTCTTCGATTGGTTCTTTATCTTCAGTATATTCATGGACTAATGGAGGAGGTTGGATGTCTTCGGTGCTTGGTAGCTCCGTATCCTTTGTCACCTCACTTTCCTTTTCCACCACCGACGGTGGAATCGGAGGTCCATCGTATGAAACACCACTACGAGTTGTATTGCCTTGGCTTCGTTTTTGGTTTGGAAAGGTATTGCTTGTAAAGAACTTGAATTTAAAGGTTGGTTGGTGAGAATAGTTTTGCATAAACTGACATACAATTCTGAAATCGATCTTGTTTCTTTTGAGAATCACTGTAAACGTCTTTGAAAATCATTTGGTTTCTTTGAAATTATCCTACTCATTTGCAAGTTAATCAAGTATGCACATTTGCTTTAGCTTAAACTTTCAAAATCCGTTTTTAGACACTCTTGAGTTTGTGAAATAGGGAGAAAGCTTGATAACCAAGTCGGAGTTGTTGATATGGTGGTGCTTGGTAAACGCTCCCTTGATTATTAGGACGGTTTTGGTTAAAATTTCCTCCACGGTTTTGGTTGTAATTAGAATTGGTTCCTTGATAATGGTTTTGGTTGTTTTGTACATTTGGTTGATTGAAACCAGGTGGTCTCACTTGACTTGCCAAATTGGGTGGTTGGTTTCTTTGGAGAAAATTACCAACGGCTGCGGTTTTTGTTTGAAATAGTTGGATGTGTCATGAAAAACGGAAAATTTTTTCCACTTCGAGTATAACGGACAAAGGTTAAAATGTGATTATATCCACAAGTGCACATACTTCCTCAACTAGCTTTGATGGTGCAGGAGTAGTAACATCTAAAGCTGTTCATTTCATTCAATATCTTGTTCATCTTGGATAGTCATCTTATCCTCGAGAGAAGCGGCTATTTGTTGCATATCGAAAGAATTATTAGAAGGTGAAGAATTAGAAATAGGAGCATCCGTACTCACTCTTGAATCATTAGCACGACTTCGGGAATAACAAACTTTTGCCTTGCTTTCAATAATCGCTAAACCTTCTTGAGGCATCTTGTCTAAAAAATTGCCACCCGCGGTGGAATCTAAGGCATTTTGATCGTTTGAATTCAAAGAATTATAGAAAGTATCGAGTTAGTAGAGTTCCGAAAAACCATGGTGAGGACATTGACGAAGGAGTCCTTTAAAATGTTCCCATGCTTCGTTAAAGGTTTCGTTTGGTTCTTGGAAAAAATTGGTGATTTTGTTCGGAGTAAGTTTGTTTATGATGGAGGAAAGAAATTGGTTTATGAAATTTTGAAAACAAGTCTACCCATGTGAGAATTGCTCTAGAAGGTTTCCTTGTCTAGACCAATCACGGGCTTCACCGTCTAGAAGAAAAATGGAAAAAGCAAAAGCTTCACCAAAGTGTTCGAACTTCTCGATGTCTAAACGTGAATGACCGTTGTTAAAAAATCGAAGGTGATTGTGTGGATCTTGTCCTACCCGTAACATATTATACTTGCCACAAGATTGATCAATGGTGCTTAAAGCTCAAAATTATAAGCATTGATCGGTGAACAACTATAGCATCTCATAAACCTCCGATGGGTTGCTTGTAACATTTGGGCCATGGTTCGATTGTCGGCCATTGGAACAACGTTTTGTTCAACAATTGGTTCAACCGGAAGATTTTGTTGTCGACGTCTGCGAGATTGCGAACGAGTGCGCATAAAAAGAAAAACTAAAAATCAAAAAGCAAAACTTTTACACTAAAATTTTTAAATTTTTTATTTTTTTTTGAATGAATTTTAACGGTTACACGAAAGAGACTTAAACCAAATAATCAACTACTTCACGCTAGCTCTTGAAAATTGTTTTTCAAGGTGAGCCGTACTTGGTAGAGACACCAACTG
The DNA here is from genome assembly GCA_026074375.1 of Tanacetum coccineum. Classification (NCBI taxonomy): domain Eukaryota; kingdom Viridiplantae; phylum Streptophyta; class Magnoliopsida; order Asterales; family Asteraceae; genus Tanacetum; species Tanacetum coccineum. The sequence continues at coordinate 44,963 of BQNB010027937.1, forward strand.
GCAATGTAAAATTTTATTCCGTATGGAAACCAAAAAGTTCACCGGAAATTATTATGATAACACCTCCGTTGAGAATGTTATATTTTGGTATTTTTACCAATTGGTAACTTTTATTTCTTAATTAAAAAAAAAGATTTTTAATTTTTCTATTTTTTTTATCTTTTACTTATACTTAACAAGAAAAGGAAAATATTTTTACTTTTTATATTTTATAATTATTTATTTTTTTTTTAATTTTAAAACAAGAATGAAACTTTCGAGGTTGAAAGGATCTTCAAACCAAATCAACAAACACAAAACGTAAGAATCGTAAACACTAGTCCCCGGCAGCGGCGCCAAAAACTGATTGATAGTTTTACGTACCTATAAAATATATAATAAAAATACTACTTAGGTAAATTCCAACTATTCACCTTTAACCAAGGTAAAAAGTCAAGACTTACAAAAATAATATATAATATATATAATATACGTATGTTTAACCGGGTAAGTATGATCACCCGGGTCGTTATCCCCAATGACTAGTGAAATTGAAACCACGTTTTAGGTTCGGATCCTGATTTGAATGAGGCAAAGATATTTGATTTGGAAAGATATAAAATGAGCAATTAAACAAATACGGAAATGCAACTATTAAGCAAATGGACTAAAATTTAAACTAAAATTTCACTAATATAAATAAAAAGTGCAAAAAATTATTAAAAATAAAGCCCTAATTTTTATCTTTTTATAAAAGTTTAATTAAACTAATTAAACTTAACCCTAATTATTAATTAAGACTAAATAAAACTAATTAATGAACTAAACTAGGGACTAATGGTGCAAAAGGGAAAAGGACTAACTGAACTAAAGCAATTAACGGGCAAGGATTAACTGAAAATTAACTAAAACAGAAAAATTACAAGAATGGTCCCTGAGGACTATCCCCGACAACAAACTAAGTCCAAATATAAGCTTAAATTCTAAAAGTGCTTATCACTAAAAACTTAAAAGAGCAAAGTTGTAAAGGAAGCTAGGGAGAACAACTTTAACAAAAGCACTATAGTCTGAAACTCAAAGATAAGCTCTAAAAAGAGCTTCTCAATAAGCTGTTACAGAAACTAGGGGTTTGGGCTATGTTTTACCAAAACAGCTATATTAAGCTCAAATTAAGCTTAATGTGAAAAAGGAAAAGTGATCTAGAAAGCTTATGATGTGCTTAATCTAAAAATGCAAAGAAATTTAACCTAGAATATTATTAGACAAACTAAAATTTAGCATGCAATAAAGAAAAACCAGAAAAATAAGCAAGAGAGCACAAATTCCAAATGAGCTTAGAAGCTTAAAAAGCTAAACTAGACTCTAAAACTTTAAGGACTATTAAAACTACTTATAATCTATCTAATTTAGCTAGAAAATCTAGACCCATAAGCTAAATTAACAAATTTAAATCCTAAAGTTTTTAAGTACTATTTTTTGGCTTTTTACTTTTATGACAGCAAAAATAAGCTAAGAAAATAAGCTAGAAATGGAAATTTAAGACTTATTCTATTTTAAGCTATAACTAGACTTTAAAACTTTAACAGAAAGCTATAAATCCAACAATCACTCGACATTAAGTTTTAACCAAGAAGCAGTAACTAAACTTGTTAGTTAGTACTGTAGTGCAAATATCATCAGTACCAACTTTAAGGTACTGCGATGCAATTTGACTTCTAAACAGACTTAAGTTATAAATAAGCTAGGAATATAAGCTAAAACAAATTCATAATAACTATGACAAAACTTAATACTACTGAATTTGACAAGCTAAAATCTAAGCTAACAGTACTAACTTATGGTTAGTACTGGTAGTGGCAAGGTTCAGCAGTACTAACTGATGTTAGTACTGCTAGTGTAAATCAAGAGTGCACTTAGACCAAACACCCCTTTAGACTATGACAGATTTACGAAAAAAACTTTTTAAGAGGAATCTAATGAACAAATTCTAAATACCAAATAAAAACTAGTTTAAAACAAACTTAGCAATCATGATTAAACAACTGAATAAGTAAAATCTAAGTATCTTGACTAATTAAACAAATACTTTTGGATTTTATGAGTTTTTTATGACAGAAATTGGCACTAATGATCTATAACTATTTAAGCAAAAAAAGACTAGAACATATAACTAATAAGCTCTAAGAAGAGATTATTCATAACACTAAAAACAAAGAGAAAAAGCAAATAAGCAATAATAAACAATAAGCTGTAACGTTAGCTCTTTAAACTTAAAATTAAGAAGACTGAAAAGATAAAGACATACTTTGATCCTTTAGCTAAACAAAAGGAACCAATAATGGCAGCTACAAGCTCCCTAGCTTATTAATAAGCTAGAGTAAAAGTCCTTGGGATCTCTTCCAAGTTAAGACCCCCTTCTAAAAGCTCAAATTTAGTAAGATCCATAATAGATTTAACTGTTTTTAAGGATTAAGAAAAAGAATAATACTGAATTCAAACAGCTCATAGTTAAGCTTAAGACTGAAAGAACTTATTATGAGCTTATATAAAAGAGATTTAAGAAGATTTAAAGTAAACACTGAATTTTATTAACTAGAAACCTTGATTACATTACTGAAAAGAGATTACAAAACGATTTTAAGGAAAATAAGCTAAAACAATTAAGCTAAAAATTTTAAATTAAGCTACTACTTCCTAAAAAACTACTCTCCGTGTGTGAGAAAAGGCCTCTATTTATAGCATTTGAGGAAGCTTCTAGGATCTCTTGCCCTGCCCTCCAAACTTTCAATCCTGGCCAATCATTTCTTCAATCATTTGAGCTTCATTTGTGGCCGTTTGATCAAAATGTGGACACCTGAGGATTGCCAGTGTGTCATTCCATTGATGTGACGTTTGTGCTTCTTTTGTGAGTGTTTTAGCACAAAAACCCACATAAACTTGTGCTTTCACCATTGATGACGTGGCTTTTGATTGGGAGAGGCTAAGTAATCCTTTGATTAGACTAATTTCTCCCTGCCTTTGTGCTTGAGCTTCCTTGAATTGACTAAAGCACCCTTTAATTTTGGTTTGCCCTTTGTTTTATCCTAGATGGTAAAATGGGGAAGACGAATGAATAGTAAAAAGGGTTCCCGCCCCTTTCTTGACAGTTAAAACTGTTGTAGTTTGGGGAGTTTGCACATTTAGTCCCCATTCTTTCTTTCCCTTTTTCAAGTTATAAATAACATTCGAAGATTTGCAAAAATTGGCCCTTGTATTTGATATAAAAAGGGCATGGCCTAGGGTTTTGCTTTTTCTGCTTCGGCTTTGTACTCTTCTGATTCTCGTGTTCGTGCTTCCTCGTTTTTGATTGTTTTCTTGTAATTTTTGATTTATCCGTACCTGCACACACAAAACACAAATACAAGCATAATTTTGCCATTTTTGGTCTGTTTTGGGTTTAATTGGGTTATTTTAAGAATATATAGATTATGTGTATTCTACACTTATCAACTACATCAAGCTCCCAAAGCTTGGTATGAAACCTTGTCAACTTATTTGTTGGACAATGGGTTTCAGAGAGGAAAGATTGACAAGACTTTGTTTATCAGAAGGGACAAAGGTGATATTCTGTTAGTTTAAGTGTATGTAGATGATATCATATTTGGCTCTACGAATAAGTCATTATGCACAGAGTTTGAGAAAATGATGCATAAGAAGTTTCAAATGATTCTATGGGTAAACTCACATTCTTCCTAGGACTACAAATAAAGCATAAAATAAAAAAAAAAGATGGTGGATGATTTTTTATCATCAAGACATAGTATAGTGACTACATTGAAGAAATTTGCTTTTACTAATGTCAAGACAGCAAACACACCTATGGAAACTCAAAAGCCTTTGCTCAAGGATGAAGATGGTGAAGAAATGGATGTTTGTTTATATAGATCAATGATTGGTTCATTGATGTATCATACTTCTTCAAGACCTGATATTATGTTTGCAGTATGTGCATGTGCTAGATACCAAGGTTTTCCAAAAAAAAAAACCCAACAAATGCACCTCTTCATGTTGTGAAAATATTTTTAAGGTACTTAAAAGGTCAACCAAAATTGGGCCTTTGGTATCCAAAAGATTAACCTTTTGATTTGGTAGCATACACTGATAGTGATTATGCTAGAGCAAGCTTAGATAGGAAGTCCACAACAGGTGATTGTCAATTCCTTGGGTGTAGATTGATTTCATGGCAGTGCAAGAAGCAGACTGTGGTTTGCTAATTCCATAACAGAGGCTGAATATGTAGCTGCTCAGTTGCTTTTCAAGTGCTTTGGATTCAAAATCAATTGCTTGATTATTGTTAGGAATTTTGTATAACAGACTTAATTCTATTAGTGTATTGTAGTTAGTTCTGCTAGTTACATATTAGTACTGTAGAAGGGATTATCGTAGTTACAACTGTAGTGGTAAATAGTAAACTGCTTATGTAATAGTTAAGTCTTCTTAAGCAGATTTAGTTAGAGGTAAAGAATGCATAGAGATATCTTAGGAAAGGATATGCATTATCTTTATACGCGTTTTGTAAAGCCCATTAGGGTTTCCTTAGTCTATAAAAGGAATCCTAGGCATAGTTAGTAGATATAGTTCTACACAGATCATAGAGATCAAATAGTAATCATAGATTGTAATCTGTAACCTAGGCATAACACATTTAATATAAAAGTTCTTTGGGTGGGGGGGGGGATATTTTTTTTTTTTTTTTTATTTTTTTTTTTAAATATTGTTCTTCTTAGCATTAGTGATTAATTTCGCATAATCAATATGTTTACTTAGTGTTTCATTATTTTTGCTTTAGAATTATCTAAAAGTGCAAACTCTTTGCAAGCTGAAGGTTAAGATCTATTCAGTAAATCGATCCAACAAATGGTATCAGAGCTTGTGTGGAAACTCTGAATAAGAAGAACTCAACTGTAAGATGGCAGAACAAGACCATTTCCTCTACCCATAATCACTGCAATGATAGATCCAACTCATTATAAAGGTAGAGTACGATAATTGGAGCATGAAATGCTTCAAAAATCTGACAGTCAGACCATAATCTATGGGATGTTATTGTCAATGGAGATCTAGAAGAAGAGCCTTCACCAACAACTGGAGAAACATCTGCCCCTCTTGCTCCTAAGACTGCCAAACAACTAGCTGCTAGAAGAAATCAGGAAAGAGTTAAAAGCATCTTGCTTTTAGCAATACTTGATGAATACCTCCTCAAGTTTCACAATGTTGCTGATGCTAAATCTCTCTGGGAGGCAATCAAATCGAGGGTTTGGTGGTATGAAAATCCAGAAGATGGAGAAAATGTTCTAAAACATCAATTTGAACGTATTTTTTTTTTTATTTTCTTTTTTTCTTTCTACTGCGCAAATGAAAGCTTGGGCAAAGCTTATGATAAGATTCCAAAAAATAATAATTCAATATGGAGATATCATGGTGCTCCATATCAAAGGAAGATTTCAAACTAGAATTCCTTAAAGTCTTCCTTCTTCATGGAATCAGATTGCTCTCATCATGAGAAATAAGCCAGACATTGATGAGATTAATATTGATGACCTTTACAACAATCTTAGGGTTTATAAAGATGAATTGAAAAGGTCTTCAGGTTCCAACTCTGCTTCTCAAAACTTGGCTTTTCTCTCCTCTGAGAATACTGACAGTACTAATGAAGTTAGTACTGTCAGTGGAGATTCTGGGGTTAGTACTGCTGGTGGAATTAATCAAGTTCCATCTACTCTATGTGCACATGATGTAGCTTACTCTTTCCTTGCACAACCAACAACCAGTTCTCAACTTAAGAATGAGGATTTTCAGCAGATGGATGGAGATGACTTAGAGGAATTGGATCTTTGATGACAGGTGGCTATGTTGATTGTAAGAGTAAAAAATTTATTCAGAGGACAGGAAGGAATATGGACTTTAAAGAAAAACGACCTGTTTCTCTTGATAAGTCAAAGTTTGAGTGCTACAACTGTCATAAAAAAGGGCATTTTGCTAGAGAATATAGATCTGGAAGAAATCAAGGGAGACGATCTTATGGTGACAATGGCAGGAGCAATGCACCAATAACTGAATCTTCATCACAGGCACTGGTGGCTCAAGATGGTCTAGGAAGCTATGACTGGAGCAATGATTTTAAAGTAGAACCAGTCAACTATGCTTTGATGGCAATCTCCTCTTCAAGCTCATCAAGTTCTTCTGACAGTGAGGTATAAAAATGTTCTAAACAATGTCTTGATTAATTTAAAACTCTTTAAAAGAACTATGATACTGAAAGAGAAAAACATAACAAAGCAAAACTAGAAATCAAGGGTTATGAGATAGCCTTAGAGTTACTAGAATCTAGGATTCTTAGACATGAAAAAAATGAATTGGCTTGGGGTGAGAAATATGAATTTTAAAACTATGAGCTTAAATGTAGAGAAATAAAAATTAACAACTTAAATCTGGAATTAGAGAAAGTTGTTAAGGAAAGAGATGAGTTAAAAGATAAGATTGCAAAATGGGAAGAATCATCTAAGAATCTTGATGAAACACTTAACAGTCAAATGAGTGCTAGAGATAAAACTGGTTTAGGATATAACACACAATTGAATGAATTAACTAGCAATCATGAAACTGATAGTGAGAATTGTTTTAGTGTGTTTGATGGCAGATCTAGTGATGAAGAGTCCACACTAGCTAATGATAGGTCTGCCAAAGCAGATGGGTATAAAGTTGTTCCCCCTCCCATAACAGGGAACTTCTTAACCCCAAGAGCTGACATATCATTTGCAGGGCTAGATGAATATGCCATTAGGAATAAAATCATTGAGTCACAAAAAACTGAGCTTAATACTAAAACAAGTGAGACGACAGGTAAAACAAATGATGCAAATACTGAAAAGCCTAAGTCAATCAATGAGTCAGTTGTGTCTAATCCTAAGATTAATAGAGATAGTGTTATCATTGAGGATTGGAACTCAAATGATAAGGAAGAAGGGTATGAAATGAAAACAGTTAGACCTGAGACTCAAACAGTTAAGACTAGAGATGATAAAAGTGGTCAAACTTCTAAGAAACAAGGATTGGTTTTAAGAAAGTAAAGCTTGTATCGTTTTGTAAAAGTACTGACCATTTTGATCAAAGACTGGTAGTTTCCATGACAAAAATAGTCAAGAGCCCTAAAGCTAAAAAATGTGGTTTAATACTGGTCCCAAAGTGAAGCAAAACCAGTATGGGATAATACCAAAAGGGTTAATCATCAAAACTTTTCAAAATACTCACATTTAAGTAAGACTTTTATCCCATCAGGAGTACTAACAAGAACAGGATTTGTTAGTACTGCTAGGCCAAGTATTAGTACTAGTAGGCCTGTATATACTGGTAGGCCAAGTATTAGTACTTCTATGCTAAGTATTAGTACATGTAGCCTTTTAACTGCTAGGGACAAGTATTAGTACTTGCTAGGGCCGATTTATTAGTACTGCTTAGGCCAAGTATTAAGTACTGCTAGGCCCTGTTTTATACTTCAGACCCATATTTACTCAAGAATGTACAATGTAAGACCACGAGGCACATGTTTCACCTATCAGAGGTCCCTTACTACACAAAACCAACCTTTAGACCTAAAGACTTAAAACAAGATGTTAAAACTTTTGGGGTTAAAAATATGACTACTGCTAGGAAAAGAGAAGTAGTTAATACTGGCAAGGGTAAACTAGATACTGACCTTAAAAAGTCAAGATGGGTTTGGAGGCCTAAGGGAAATTACCTGGATCATGTGTCCAAAGACAGTGGATCATTCATGCTCAAGAAGGTTGATATGTTGACCCAAAGGGATTTCCAAGTCTTTAATGAACTTGGAATCCCTAGAGATACTAATTCTCTTACTTTTTGTGCTGTGCAATCAGAGATCGTTGTTACAGATCATGCAGTTGGTGGATACTAGTTGCTCTAGCCATATGACTGGCAACAAAGCTTATCTTTAAGACTATGAAGATTTCAATGGAGGCTTTATGGCTTTTGGAAGTGATCCCAAAGGAGGTAAAATAACAGGTAAAGGTAAAATCAAAACTGCTAATTTAGACTTTGATGATGTTTATTTTGTAGATGAACTTAATGTTTAACCTTTTCTCTGTCTCACAAATGTGGTGACAAGAAAATGTGTCCTTTTTACTGACTGAATGCCTTATCTTGTCCTCTTAGCTTTAAGCTTCTTGAGGAAATTAAGTTGTAGAGCTCTTAGAAAGGAAGATGTGTACAACTTAGATATAAAGAACATTGTTCCTTCAGGAGGAATATACTGTTTATATGCAAATGTACAGAAGATGAGTCTAAATTATTGCACATGAGATTATGTCATGTAGAATTTCAAAAATATAAACAAACTTGTTAAAGGTCACCTAGTTAGAGGTTTACCTTCAAAAGTTTTTGTGAATGACCACACTTGTGTTGCCTACAAGAAGGGTAAGCAACACAAGGCCTCCTATAAGGCCAAGTTAGAAAGAATCATCAGAAAGCCCCTAGAATTACTTCATATGGACTTATTTGGACCTGTCTCTGTAGAAAGTATTAACAAGAAAAGGTACTGCTTGGTTGTGACTGATGATTTCAGCAGATTTAGTTGGGTATTTTTCTTAGCTACCAAGGATGAAACATCTGAAATCCTTTGTAATCTTATCATAGGCTTAGAAAAACAATTGAATCATAATGTTAAAATCATTAGATGTGATAATGGGACAGAGTTTAAGAATTATGCTATGAATGAATTCTATGCTAAGAAAGGAATCAAAAGGGAGTTTAGTGTAGCTAGAACTCCACAGCAGAATGGTGTTGCAGAAAGGAAAAACAAGACCCTAATTGAGGCAGCTAGAACTATGTTAGCAGACTCACTTTTACCTATCCCATTTTGGACAGAGGCAGTTAATACTGCTTGCTATGTACTGAATAGGGTATTAGTGACCAAACCTCAAAATAAGACACCTTATGAACTATTAATAGGTAAATCACCTAGTATTAGTTTTATGAGACCTTTTGGGTGCTCCTTGACTATTTTGAACACCTTAGATTCCTTAGGCAAATTTGATGGAAAATCTGATGAAGGTTATTTGCTTGGATACTCTACCTCTAGTAAAGCCTTTAGAGTATACAACAAAAGGACCAAAAGGGTAGAAGAGAATCTGCACATCAATTTTCTTGAAGATCAACCAAATGTGGCAGGAACTGGTCCTAATTGGATGTTTGATCTTGATTTTCTCACCAATTCAATGAATTATATTCCTGTTAGTGTAGAAAATCAAGTTAATGTGGATGTAGGTACACAAGATTCTTATGTTGCAGGTTCATCAGGAAAAGATAAAGGACCTACTCAGGAATACATACTGCTTCCACTACAACCTCATAGGACAAGGATTCCAGTAAAGGATGTTGTTCAGGTTGCACAAGAAAAACCCTTCAAAAATGCTACTCCAGCAATGATATACAAGATCATAAGATGTTATTGATAAAAGGAATGGACAACATCAGAAGCCATAAAGATGAACAAGTCTGCATGATACCTTGTAGAAGATTGATCTCATGAATGCCTTGCTAAAGCTATGGATGATGTTTCAAGACAAGCCTTTGAAGAAGAAAAGAGGAAAATTGCATCTCAAAAGAAGGCAGCTCAGGCTACCAGTACTAACACACTTAGTACTGATAGACCATCTGTTAGTACTGATAGGCCATTTGTTAGTACTGATAGGTCTAACACACCATATGTTAGTGCTGCTAGTACTCCTACAGGTGCAAATGCTGGTGAATCATCATTTGTCTATCTTGGAGGAAAAATACCTATTGATGCATCTACTCTCCCTAATGCTGATTTACCCATTGATCCAAATATGCCTGACTTGGAAGATGCTTCTGATACTCTCCCAAATGATGGAATATTCAATGGAGCTTATGATGATGATGAAGATGTGGGTGCAGTGGCTGATTTCAACAACATGGATAACACCATTGCTGTCAGTCCTATTCCCACACTCAGAATTCATAAGGATCATCCAAAAGGACAAATTCTAGGAGATCCTACATCAGCAGTTCAAACAAGAGGGAAGATTCAAAAGGCTTCTTCAGCACAACAAGCCTTGGTAAGTTACATTCACAAACAGAACAGAACAAATCACAAGGATCATCAGAACTGTTTGTTTGCATGTTTTCTCTCTCAAGAAGAACCCAAGACTATATCACAAGCCTTACAAGATGAAAGCTGGGTTGAAGCAATGCAAGAGGAATTGCTTCAGTTCAAACTACAGAAGGTTTGGGTACTTGTTGATTTGCCATATGGGAAAAAGGTAATTGGCACAAAGTGGGTCTTCAGGAATAAGAGGGATGAGAGAAGTATTGTTGTGAAAAACAAAGCACGGCTTGTAGCACAAGGGTTTAGACAGGAGGAAGGTATAGATTATGATGAGGTTTTTGCACCTGTTGCCAGAATTGAGGCAATTAGGTTATTTTTAGCCTTTGCATCATACATGGGATTTACTGTCTACCAAATGGATGTTAAAAGTGCATTTCTCTATGGCACTATTGAAGAGGAGGTGTATGTCCATCAACCTCCAGGCTTTGTTGATCCTGCTCATCCAAACAAAGTCTATAAGGTGATCAAAGCTCTTTATGGTCTACATCAAGCTCCTAGAGCTTGGTATGAGACACTTTCTTCTTTTCTGATGGAAAATGGTTTCAGAAGAGGTACCATAGACAAAACATTGTTTATCAAGAAGAAAAAGAGTGACATTATGTTAGTCCAAGTGTATGTGGATGACATTATTTTTGGTTCTACAAAGAAGTCTATGTGTACAGAGTTTGAAGACTGTATGCACAAAAGATTCCAAATGAGCTCCATGGGTGAACTCACTTTCTTTTTGGGACTTCAAGTGAAGCAACAACCTGATGGAATCTTTATTAGTCAGGATAAGTATGTAGCTGACATCTTAAAGAAGTTTGATTTTTTATCCATCAGAACATCTACTACTCCTATTGAGTCTAATAAACCACTGGTCAAGGATGAAGATGGTATAGATGTAGATGTACATGTCTACAGGTGTATGATTGGCTCTCTAATGTATTTGATAGCATTAAGGCCAGACATCATGTTTGCTGTTTATGCCTGTGCTAGATTTCAAGTCACTCTAAAAGCCTCACACTTAAATGTAGTAAATAGGATTTTTAGGTACCTCAAACATCAACCCAAATTAGGTTTATGGTATCCTAGGGATTTACCTTTTGAACTTGAAGCTTACTTAGATAGTGTTTATGGAGGAGCCAGCCTTGACAAAAAATCAACAACAGGTGGATGTCAATTTCTTGGTAGAAGATTAATATCTTGGCAATGCAAGAAGCAGACTATTGTGGCAAATTCTACTATTGAGGCAGAATATGTTGCAGTTGCTAACTGTTGTGGGCAAGTATGATAGATACAGAATCAGATGATGGATTATAGTTTCAATTTCATGAACACCAAAATCCATATTGATAATAAGAGCACTATAAGTGTTATCAAGAATCCTGTTGCTCATTCAAGGACCAAGCATATTGAGATTCGTTTCCATTTTATAAGAGATTGTTATGAGAAGAGACTGATAGAGGTTATCAAGATTCACACAGATTCCAATGTTGCAGACCTTCTCACCAAAGGATTTGATGTCACAAGATTTAACTTTTTGGTGGTTAGCATTGGATTATTGAATCTGTAGCTACAATTAAGGGAAGGCAAGATGCATTATTGTACAGTTTGTATAGAATGTTATGTGAGTAGACAGATTTTTCCAATGGTGATGTCTTTCATTCAGTTATTTGGGTTCTAGAGAGTCATTAGAGAGAGATATGGATGGTACTGCAGAGTTTTTGTTGTCAAACTTGTTCGATTTTTGGTTCACAAAAGTTAGTACCGACAGGCTTAAAGTTAGTACCGACAGGCTTAAAGTTAGTACCGACAGGCAAAGTTTGTACAACTATAAAGCCGTTAGAGAAAATACCGGTAGGGGTCTAGAGTGTAATTTTTAGCGGTTTCTTCGCCATTGGGGATACTACTACTATAAATACCCATCTCAATTACACAATTAATTCTTCTTAGCTCTCTTAATTGATTTCAATTGACAAACCCTAATTATTCATCACCGACGATTACCAAAATCAAATAAATGATGGCT
>BQNB010027938.1:6187-57135 GCA_026074375.1 Tanacetum coccineum
TATGAGTTTATCTCTTAGTCACAAGAACTAACACAAATTAATTAAAACAGATGCAGGATTGTAGCCTGAGAACACACACATTACAGCTCATACCTACAAGCACAGTGACACAATGGTGATAGTTGTTGATGTCCCTTTGACTTGTTACTCAAAATTGAATTACTAACATGACACTGGAATATCCTACTTTGCGCTTCACCATCGTGCTAACCCAATAAATGAGAGGATGGGTGCGTGTATCATTTGTTTTTTCTTTCATGGGAGCTGCGTTATACCCTTTGTATACATAGATACGGCCGGTAAGTATAGATCTTTCAGTTAGATGAGAGCAATTCCTGTTTAGGCGAGAAAAATATACTATCGTTTTCCAAATATGTCGTTTTTTATACAAATTTTGTTTGATGTACTCTGCTTGATTGTACATTCTTAAGCATTAAAAGAGATAAATTGGTGAGATCATGTACTTGTAGTGTTAAACTGTTATTAACCGTTATTAAATTGGTGAGATCATTCACACACATCTTTTTGGTTGGTGAGCTACCTTGGCCTCTTGGTAAAATGATTCTTCATTTATGTAGCATTCTTGTTTGTTAAATACGACATGGCTTATTACAGTGGACAGGAGCACAATCTGGACTCAACATTCGATTGTTTGGTATGAGTATTCGAATTGGTATGAGGCTATCGACAAAAATGATTTGTCTAAACCACTTCGTTTCTTTTTGTCTAAGTTGCTTTTTTTCTTTTGTCCAATTCACTTCATTTTTGTCCAAGGTTTCATGTGATTTTGGTAGAATGCCAACCTAATGAAGCCTATTCCAAAGTCTGTTATAATTGCCAATTGTGAGGATGAAACTGCAACGGGTAACTAGAATGGTGTGAGATAGGAAATGTAGTCAAGGTGGGATGTCTCCTTGGGTAACTCTGTACATTTGTGTGATGCCAGAAATGGAAATGTAGCACTGTGTATTGAGCCTCAATGGAACAGAAGTCCTGATCACATTTGATGATGCCCTTTGTATGAGCCTCTGTGAGTAGAAGTATGGGCTGCTTTAGCTTACAGGTAGGGTGTTCACATGAGATAAATATAGTCAGAATGTGAGATTTCTTCATGGTTGCCTAGGTGTAGCTACATATTCTATGTATGTTGCTAGCCTAGAAGAATGGTGATTAGTATGAAGTTCTGTGTCAGAATTCAGTTTCATTTAGATAGATTATGTTCTAGTTTGTATTTCAGCTCATTGGGCATGTCCATTGAGGTATGTGTTTCATGTAAGCTAATGACAGGCATTGTTTTATTAATATAATTCACAATTTCACCAAAAAACTCACTTCATTTTTTGTTTGTTTGTTGCGGGAATATCCCAACTCAAGGGCTGAGATCTACATCTATAAATTGAAAGGTCCAAAGGATCCAAATCTTTTAGAATCAATAGGTATTCGATTCGTTCATTCAAAAAAAAATTAAACCCTTCTTATTGGATGATGACGAGACATGAAAAAAAAAATTATTCATTAATGGAGGGACAATACATAGTTTTTGAACAATAAGATACCAAAAGGATAATTGACTAGTTCAACGAAGTGTGCCCACCCGTACGTTGCATCGGGCTTAGTATTTGGGAAAAATCTGATTGTTACTTATGTGAAGCATTGTATTAATCAAGGTTGCAAAAATCGCTAGGCGCTAGCTGGGCGGCCAAGTACCGCCTAGCGATTAATCGGTTAGGCGGGGATTAATCGGGGATTAATAGGATTGGACTTTTTATATATAAAATTATAAAATTTTGAAAATATATGCCTGATTTTCCCGATTTAGCCGATTTTGTCCGATTAATCCCCGATGTGGCCGATTTCTATCCGTAACCAAGTTGACCGATTTAGCCGTTTTTTATCCGATTTGGCCGATTTATGCCCGATTTGGCCGATTTTTATCCGATTAATCGGTATATTGACCGATTTTTGACCAAAACGATTAATAAGGCCGATTAGTGAAAATCAAGGCGGTTAATTCCCGCCAAGCGCCTAGGCGCCGATTAATCGGTCGCCTAGGCCAATTTTTGCAACACTGGTATTAATTCATACATGCATGTTTCTTTTTGAAAAATTTAAGGCAAAGTAACTTAGTTATTACAAACCAAAAGATAAACGTTAACATTTATGGAATTACGGAAGGACATGAGTAATTAAGTATTCAAAGTTATTGCGAAAGATCGAAAATTACTTGCTGCCAATTAAATACAAAGCAAAGATCAAATCAATTAGTTTTGTGGTAAAATAACAATTTGGTTAAGACTTAACATGTATTACATAGGACTCAATATATTTTATATTTTTGAGCAACTCACCAATTAAATTTTTCTAAAAATAAATCGTGTTTGACATCCCTTGCTATTCGGTTTTTAATATGTTTATAAACAAATGATTTGACTTATTTTTAATCCCATTTATGTGATGGCATCACAATATAAGCCCATTACTATATAAACATGGTAAGTTTGCTAATTTCAATAGAATGTTATCAATCAATCCATAATCTTTGTGCATATATATTGAAACTGTGACAAACAAATTATGTCATCAATGGTATACAAATTGTAAAGACATCATATCGCGTCACACGTTAATAATAATTTTAAATCAAATAGTTATTTTACTAATCTTAATATTTACGTGGAGTATTTGTTTAGTTTGAAAAGTTACTTCAGTTAACATGTGATGGTATAAACATTTAGGGGTGTTTGGTTCGTTGTAATCAGATGTAATTATAATTCAGATTACATTACGTAAGCTGTTTGGTTCGCAGATTGGAGGGAATTGTAATTCGGATTACATTACGTTGTCTGTTTGGTTTGCATTGGAATTGTAATTCAGACATTATAATTACGTCAATGGATGGAATTCAGATTACATATGAAGTTGGATGAAAAGTTTTAAATTACGTTGTAATTCGGAATTTTATACTTTAAATCTCTTAAGTTTCCATTAGCCACTCAAATAAATAATTTTATTATTATTATTATTATTATCATTATTATTGTTTTTTTATTAAATCACTTTATTAGAAACTTAAGAGATTTACAATAAATTAGAGAGGAGCCGAGATACTACCTGGACCCTCACTCTTAAAGATTAATATTAAAATATTAGAATAATAATAACAATAATAATAATAATAATAATTAATATTATTTTATTTTATTTTGTTTTTATTATTGTTACTATTATTATTTATTTATTTGTTGTTATAATTATTATTAATATTATTTATCATTATTATTATTATTTGTTTTATTATTATTATATATTTTTATTATTATTCATTATTATTAGTTATGGTTATTATTTATTATTATTATTATGATTATTATTATTATTGTTGTTGTTGTTGTTATTATTTATTATTTATTATTATATATTAATAACGATACTCAATCTCGCCAGGATAGGTATGGGGATTTATAATAATTATTATTATTGTTTATTGTTATTATTATTATTATTATTTTAATGTTTTTTTAATTTTTTTTGAATTACATTATGTTGGGATCCAACCTACATCAATTACAATTCCAACACATTACAATTACAACACATTACAACTCTTTGAATTACAATTCATTCAAATTACAATTCCTTTCACATATTGCAATTCCTTTCAAAATATACCGCGAACCAAACGCCCCCTTAGTAAACATGTCTTTGTAATTTTTAGTGAAAGATGATTAGTTGGTAAAAAAAGTAAAAAAGTAAGTAACTCCCAATACCGTCTTCCACGGGTTATGGTTCCCAATACCGTCTTTCACAGTGTATGGGGGAGGTTGAGACGTAGACAGCCCTACCCCTGCCAAAGGTAGAGAGGCTGCTTCCGGTTCTAGCAAGGGTAGAAAATGACCTCCGGCCTTATAGGGGGTAAGGATCGAACCCTTGACCTCTGTCTCCAAAGACAAGGGTGTTAACCACTTGATCCAACCCTTTAGGCCCATCAGGAACATTTAAAAACTTGTTTATGAGAATGATGTTGGCCCATTATATAATCGGGGATACTACAACTTTGACGTTGTTATTAGAGTCCTGGATTAAAATACATAATGTTATTAAAGTATTTCTATTTCATTTCATTTCTCTTTATCCTTTTTTCATCTCAGGCTTACAATTTCATTTGGATCATTGAAGGGAAATCAAGCCAAACTAATCAAATTGTCTTATTTGGATTATCAAAAACGATGGAAGAAAGTGCTAGGTGTCTAGTAAATTGGAGGTGGAGAATAGCGGTTGATCTAAAATTAACATCGAGATCCCTGTTTACAAGTTTGCACTCTAATAAGGTTGCATAAATTTGTTCTTGATTGAATTGAATCTGGGTCTCATTTAACTGATTTTAAATTTTGTATCAATTACAAGTGTTTTGAGTCTATGGTTCGATTCCAAATGGTCACATGGAGTAGAGGGAGAACATAATCGAATTACAACTATTAAATCCACAAACACTTGCAGTTAACATTTGCCAATCCATAAGAAGTTGCCCCAATTTAGTTCCCCCCTACTTAGATACTTGACTATCAACAGTGCATATTTTTCAGCTGGGCCTATTTACTCCCTTCTATGTCAGATTGGGTTCTACTCCTCCATTCCACGTATGTGAATACAAAAACTTCAAAATACGCTGTTGGTTCATATCAAACCGTATGCTGGCTTTTACAAAAATCGCAGCATAATACGTTCAATCTTCCTTTTGCTGATCTGGATTATGAACATCAAATAAACCACAAATCCTGGGTTGCACTAAAAATAGAAGTATCAGTGAGGTATTACATTATTGTATAATGGAAATAGAAACTAGTCTTATATTACATAATGAAACAAAACTACTCGGCCATAAGGTTCAATTCAAACACATTTTAATGACATCTAAAGTTACTGCAGAGGCCAACGCTGCTCTCTTGGGCCTTTTTTGAATCCACGTTTCTGAAGTGGTTCTGAAATAACCATGGATGCGTAAAAGTGAAGATATTTATATACCCTTTAGGTTGTCAGAATATATAGGTTGAAGATATTCAATATGCAACCTCTTGGAATTCCATGAATGAACTGCCACGTTTAGTGTGGTAATAAATGAAAGAGCTTGGGAAAGATTCAGCTGTTACTATGCAGCCTATGCAGCTTGTTAGCGACATCTACGAAGGATGCAAGTAAATGATGTCACAGTGCAGCATATGAAGCATAATTGTAACAATAAGCATGGAAAGGTAGGGCTTCAAGTTTTGTAACCTGCATTGCAACCTTCTTTATGTTAAAATTATGTAGTATAGTAAATTTTTCAAGAAAATGTTAATGTGAACATTCAGTTTTCAAGTTTGGCGTTTCTCCTATAAATTTGTCCATATGTGAAACCATCTTGCATAAATTTTAGGTTCTAGTCATCTTATCAGTCACATTTCAGTTTACCTTACGACCTTGTGTTATTGTTAGTCGAAGTATTTGATCTACTCAACTCACATTACCATCCGTAGGTTTGATAATGGAGTAGGCTGAAGCTATGGGTTACCAGGCCTCCCCATAGGGTTACCCTGACTGATTGACCTCTGGTTCACAAATGCAAAAAGTAAAAGAAAGTGTAAGTTGGATGCTAATTGTTTGTAGCCGAACAATTCAAGACAATGACACTAACCTCTGGTTAGCGAGATAGAAATCAAGGGTCCGTGAGCCTGTTCACTGCTGAGTGGTCCTACCCACATTAGTCACGTAACCCGCAACATCTGTAAGTTTTCCATTTGCATATGAGTATAACATTGCTATATAATAGGGGCACAAAATATGGTATACATGGAAGGCATAAGAGATTACCAATCAAGTATTTAGTGTTTGTAGGTTCAAGATGATCAAAATCCACCAGTTGGAAAGGGTATCGGACAATCCCGTCAGTGTTGACAAAAGATTTTCTTACTGTTGTTGCACCATCAAACTCTAGCATAAAGGCATCATTTTTGAGGATGCGGTATTCATACTTATTAGGCTGGACAACAAAGTTCTTGACTGAGTATATACCCCCTCTTTTAGCTTGATAAAATTATGCGCTATGCTGCCCCTCGCGGTGCAGTGCATGATATTACCCTGCAATTCAGCCCAAGTTAATTTTCTGTCAACATTGACACAAATCTAATAAGTATAGATTACCTTCCCATCGGACACAACGAAATCCGGGCCAGTTACAGTGTTAACATCCCAGATTCTACAAAACATGAGGACAATCGTCCCGGTCACACCCACATTGAGTTCGTCCAAGAAAAGTTCAGGGTTCTTCTGTACAACCTCATTCGGAATAGTGTCAGGGTTCTTCTGTGCAGATTCAGTCGCCTTACTATACTTGCTTTCCGTTATTCAAGGCTTAAACAGCAGTTAGGAGTTGTGGGGAGGTAAAGCAGTGCACACCTCATTTATAGATGGCAGATTCTATGATTTTGTAACTCCATGATTCTTTGTATTCTTTTAGATTGGCAGATTCTATGATTTTGTAACTCTATGATTCTTTGTATTCTTTTAGATTGAATGTATGCTTTTGTAACCCCATGATCCTTTGAAGTTCTTGGCGATAGTAATTAATCCTGTGGATTGTAATAATTCGATTTATGTTCACTTGGATACAAAGTTTTTTTTGTCAGAGACCAATCTCCACCCTTCATCTTCATCTTAATCTAATGGATAAGATTAAACCCAAAATTATTTTCAGCCTTTTTTTCAAATCTTAATATCTCTCAAACCGTTAATCATCAAGCGAAAAAAATATATCATCACGACGAGCATTTAATTATCTTTCTATTGATATCCACTTTGATATACTTTCGACAAAAAAAATTCAAGTTTTTTTCACGTTTTTTCACATTTTTTCACCTTTTTTTCCACGTTTATTCACTTTGATATACTTTCGACAAAAAAATTTCCCTTTTTTTCACGTTTTTTCGTGGTTTTTTGCATTTTTGGACTTTTTCTCGTTAAAACTTGCATGAGAATCATATATGATATTTAGATTTACTGTTAAATAATATACTCCCTCCGTCCCATAATAAGTGTCCAGTTTGACTTTTTAGAGTCAAAATGGTTCAACTTCGGCCTTACATATCTTTGTGTGTGTTATATAATACTTGATGCAAAATATATCAATAGATTGGTTTTAAGTGTATTTTTCATTAGTATAAATTTCATCGAGTATTATATAACACAAAAAAATATCTTTAAGGTCAAAGTTGAACCAGTTTGACTCTGAGAAGTCAAACTGGACACTTATTTTGGGACGGATGTAGTATGATGTTAGTGTTAAATCATATATGATATTAGGGGGCGCTTGGTTTGAAACAAGGAATAGAAATGGAAAAGATAACAGGAATACAATGGATTCAAAGTGGATATCTATTCGAAAGATAATTAAATGCTGTTCGTGATGGTATATTTTTTTTTTGTTTAACGATAAACGGTTTATGAGATATTTAAATTTTAAAAAATAGGTGAAATAATAAAATCATTTTAATCTCACTACATTGATTTCTTTTTAGATGGATGATGTGGATGAGTCCCCTAGTATCCAACCTTTTTTTGGTATCCAATATAACTCTCCTCTTAAAAATTCGTTTTGTTTCTACTTATAAGTTGTTAAGTTGAATACTTAATTGGGCTAATGACTTGAAAATGTATCAAACTTGTCATTTTTTGTTATTGTATGTAGCCATCTTTTTTTTTTGTAATTGTATGTATCCAACTTGAAATTCGACCTATTTATGTAGTGTGTTTACCTCTCATTTTGCAAACGTTAGTCCATTTAACTATACGAACAGTTGCACGTTAGTCCTTTTATCTAACGACGGTTTGCAATTAACTCAAAAAAAATTCAGTTATGTTACAAAAATATATTTTCAAGTTATTTTAAAATTTATACATGTTTTTACACACATTTTATACATGGTTTATACACGTTTTTTTATTTCGGTTTCAATTTACGAGCAATAATAAAAAGAATTAAAAAATAATAATAAATTAATTTTTTTTATTATTGCTCGTAAACTGAAACCGAAATAAAAAAAAATTAATAATTTTTTTAATTTTTTTTATTAAGCGCTCGTAGTAAATTGAAAACTGTAATAATAAAATTTAATTTTTTTTATTATTGCTAGTAAACTAAAACCGATTATAAAAATTTTTTTTAATTTTTTAATTTTTTTTTAATTATTTCTCTTAAACTTAAACCTGAAATAAAATAAAATATAATAAGAATTTTTCATTTTTTTTTATTAATGCTCGTTAAACTGAAAACGAGAAAAATTAAAAATTTAATAAAATTTTTAAATTTTTTTTTTTATTATTGCTCGTAAATTGAAACCGAATAATAAAAAATTAATAATTTTTTTAATTTTTTTATTATCGCTCGTAAACTCGAAACCACGAAATAAAAAAATTTAATTTTTATTATTTTTTTATATTGCTCGTAAACTGAACCGATATAAAAATTATTTAAACTTTTAAATTTTTTTTATTATTGCTCTTAAACTTAAACGAAATAAAAAATTAATTTTAATTTTTTTTATTATTTGCTCGTAAATGAAACCGAAATTAAAAAAAATTTAATAAATTTTAATTTTTTTATTTTATTTTTGATCAGTAAACTGAAACCGAAATAAAAAAATTTAAAATTTTTTATTTTTTTTTATTATTTGCTCGTAACCTGATAATCATATATAAAAAAAATTTTAATTTTTAATTTTGTTTGTATTTATCGCTTTAAACTTTTAAACCGAAATTAAAAATAATATTTTTAATTTTTTTATCTATTGCTCGTAAACTGAAACCGGAAATCAAAAAAATTAAATGGGTCTAAACATTGCAACTGTTCATTTAGTTTTAAATGGACAACGTTGCAAATGAGAGGTTAACAGACTACATATTATAGGATGAAAATTTTCAGTTGGATACATTACAATAACAAAAAAAAAGATAGCTACATACATTATCAGAAAAATGGACAAGGTTGGATACATTTTCAAGTCTAATTAGCCCTACTTAATTCGTATTACTTAGCTAAATAATCAGAGTTAGTTTTGGGATGCACCAAAGCCTAGGAAAATAAATTTGACGAGGCTGGGGAAAACGCAATACACCAAATTATTGTTTGCGTAAAATGAAGTAAAATGCAATCACTGTCAGCAAAATAAAGATTGTCATGTGTTTGTTAATCTAATTTGTTTTCTTTCTTTCTTCCTTTTTTTTAGCTACGTTTGTAACTTAGTCGATAATAAGAAAATGAAATATTTCTACACCTTTTAGAGTGCCGGGAATGCACCAATGACACGTTTTGTTGGGCTCATTTGGCCACCCATGTCTCCGTGGTTCTGAAAACCACCCCCTCACCAATGTTGCGCCGTTCATCCCCTCATGCCAACTACGCCCGTTGTTGGCTTTTTCCTTTTTTTTTTGAGAATGTGGGCATTTTTTGAGTGTGTTATGAGATTCACATACACCAATAACACTTATAGCTGGAGAATGTGTTTTAGTATTTGGTGTATTGGTTGGATGTTAACACACCAAATACAGTTATTTGTGTCCAAACTTCACCTAGCACTCTTAAGTTATTACATCATTTAGGATTGTGATTTGCATCCCAAAATGTATATACTACGAAAAATAAGACGAGTATAAACATTTGGTTATATTATATCGAAATTTATCACATATAAAAGCGAAAGGGTGTGTTTAGTTGCAGGAAAGTTTTCTTAGTTTTCTTCTCTAGGTTTCTTTGAGAACGGATAACTCTTTTTTTTTACAAGGAACTTTTGAATAAAACTTTTTTTTTTGGAACAACAACTTTATTATCGATAGCAAGGAGTAGAATTAGACAATTACAAAGATACAGGGTTTTTGAGCCATTCAAATCATCTTGAACGCGGCTTTAACATTCTAAACTTACAACCAATAATAAGATTTAGAAACAATGTTATCAAAAATCCCGCCTGTGAAGGTGTATCCTTCTAGAAAAGAATCTTGTTCGGAACATCCATAACCGACCACCATTAAACAATAGAAGATGCATTCGAACACCGCTTTGAGTTTGACTGTAAGATAAGAGTTACCAATAAGTTGTACCATTCAACATAAGAAGAACATAAAGTAATCCACATTTCCACCAAGACGATATTTTCCGAGCCATACAGTATCTAACCAAATTTACATTGGAAAAAAAATAATGACAAGAAATGATTCCGCCACCACTGTGACAAAACCTTTTTTGAAAATTTTTTGATAAACGGTTTTCTGTTTTCAGTAAAGAAATTTCAAAAAATATTCATTTTGAACACGTATTCTGTTTTTTCTGTGTTTCTTAAAAATCTGTTTTTGTAAAAACTTCTTATTTTTCAACGACCTAAACACAAAGTTTGTAGAAAAAAAGTTGTTTTTTCCAAATTTTCTTTGCATTTCTCATAATTTTATTTCCAGTATTAACAATCGGTGAGAATCTTTACTTTCATTTATAGCTTTCTCATTGAATACTTTAAAAGCACCACTCACAATCATTTGTACGAGTTTATTGCTTTCAACGTCACTTTTTGGTTGATGCTGAAAGATGTTGAAGGATAATACTAAAAGACTATAGGATTTATAAACGAAAACTAATTTCCTACAAAGCTTATGAGAATGGAGGACAGACATTTTCTTCTTAATGTGTTAAGATTATTTTGAATGCAACTTATCTCAAACCGATGCCATCATAGTACATCGGTACGTTTCGTTTATTTTGTTCATCAATAACTACGTAGGTCTGATTTTCATCAGTATATTCGCAATTTTATGTGAAAATTAGATAAGTTCAAATTCGAATTTTTGAACTCTTAATGAAAGCGATTGCACATATAAATTAAGATATCGCTTTGTGGTTACAGTGCAAACCTTGTTGGTACAACAAATCTTTTAAAATAGTACATTTGACTTAGTAAAGACTCAAAATTAAAATATTTTTTTAAAGGCAAATAAACTATACTTGTGCAAAGCGATACCGATAAATAATTATACATGTAAATTTGTGGCTTTGGTGTGATATTTAATGCAATACTTACGTGTTCAATTGGTAGTAATTGCGAGAAAAAAAATGTTTATGAGTTATAAACGAAAAAAGATAAAAGTTTTGATATTAAACAATATTTAAACTATTATTGTAATTTACTGGTGGATTTTGTTACACTTTTTAGTAAATGGTACTTTGAGTATAATACAGGGATTTAGCTGTACAATAGCAACGTACTTTGTAAAGTGTTTGTTTTGGGTTAGTGACATTTTTTTGTTCCACTTAATGTTATCGATACTTTTCAAAAAGTTTCGTGTTTTTAATTTGCATCAACTTGACGGGGGAAACGGGGAAAAGTTTGCAATAC
Organism: Tanacetum coccineum; assembly: GCA_026074375.1. Taxonomy (NCBI): domain Eukaryota; kingdom Viridiplantae; phylum Streptophyta; class Magnoliopsida; order Asterales; family Asteraceae; genus Tanacetum; species Tanacetum coccineum. Next base: position 17,599 of record BQNB010027938.1, read on the forward strand.
CAGGATAAAGCTACGTGGCTGTTTAAAACTTTTCTCTAATGTTCCGTTTTGGTTATGTGAACGTTTTTTCTATAAAAATTTTGTACTTGGTTTAAAAAACACGAGAATTATTATAAACTTTTTTTTTCTCGGTTAAAATTACAAAAAAATTATAAACCTACTCCCTTAGGACCATAATTATAGTCCATGTTTTTTTTTCCCAAATTAATTGTCCACTTCCAAAAAAAATAAGAATTTTGATTAAGTTTTCCATATCATTCTTATTTGATGTTATTATTACAAATTTTAAATAAGTTATAAATTAATTGGTTAAGGGTAAAAGTGTCATTGTGCAAAAAGAAAGAGAGAAAAAGCTGTAAAGTTAATGTTTTTCTTAAACTGCGTGTTTTTTGTCGGTGGACTATAATTATGGGACGGAGGGAGTAATTTTTTAAAATATCAACAAAAATTTTTATGAACGTTTTTACTTAAAATTGTTTTTATACGCACATTTTTATACACGTTTTGTTTCCCTAAAGAAGTCGGGTTTTTAATAAGCTTCGCTCTGACCCGCTTCTCCGCTTCTTTGTGCGTTTCAAATGGAGCTACCGAGAACTTTTGATAGGATGATGTCAAGATTAAAAGTTAACAAAACGTTTTCTTAACTTGTGCTACAAAGATGTTTTGCATGCTTCTTTGTACACAATTTTGTCACATATTTTATAAGAGACTATGTTTGTCTTTTTAAGAAAAACAAACATTCGTTTACGAATTATGTTGCAATAACACAATTAATCAGAACATAGAAAGTTCAATTTAGTAATTTCGATAATTAAATTCTTAAAAGATGTGTCTATAAAAACGTGTCTATAAAAACGTGTTTTGTCTCATCACATGTCTATAAAAATGTGTATAAAAAATGTGTCTATAAAAACGTGTATAAAAATTTGTATAAAAACTTGTGTATAAGAATGCGTGTATAAAAATGTGCGTATAAAAACAATTTTAAGTAAAAACGTTCATAAAAAATTTCGTAAATTTTAAAATTTTGTTGATATTTTAAAAATTAGTTTTTAAACAAAGTATTAAACATTTTTATACAAAAAAAGTTCACGTACCAAAACGGAACATTAGAGAAAGTTTTAAACATGCCACGTAGGCTTTTTTCCGGTTTTTTAAACTTTTTTTCCGGTTGCCGGTGTCATGTTTGTGCAAATTAACACAAAATTGAATGTTCGTTACATTAAGTGGACTAAAAAAAAATTCGCGTACAAAACGGTACATTTAACAAAGTACGTAGCATATTGTACAGCTAAATCCATATAAATACATTACCCATTTTTTTTAAGTTTAAAGAAAAAGCTAATATGATTTTTATATGAGTGAGAAAGTCGATTTAGTCCTAATTAGTTTACTCCTACTTTTATTCTTACTTATAGGAATCCTATAGTTGCGACAGTTTAGAAAGCAGAAAGTTAATTAAGGATGGGAAAAAATACTATATATTATTGTGTGTGTAGGATGATATGTAGGAATATAATGTAGAATAATATAGCAAAACTCTTATATAGTACACATAAAAAACAACTAGTGTATCAAATATTTAGAGTTCGTTTGATTTGCAGATATGTTTATTATTAAGATTCGAATTTAGTTTTTAATTTAAACTAGTTTTAATATCCGTGCACGCACGAGGCTTGTACATTATGTTTTTTAAATATATTTATAATTTTTATTTTTTCTGTTTTATAAGTTATGAAAGTTTAGACGGTTGTTATTTGGTTTTTTTTAAAGTCTTATTAAAAATTTGTAATTTAATTTTACACTAACTCTATACATTTATTTAAAATTACCTCTAAAGTTTTATTTAATTTAACCTCCTTTTTTTTTTCAAGTTTTAGTTTTTAAAATTTTTGAAAAATATTTTTATGTGTTTTTTTTCTTTATCAGATTTCTCCATCAAAATAATGTCAATTTTAGAAGTATTTAAGCTTTTTAATTAAACATATATTCAAAAATAATAAAAATTTGAAGCATCATACCTAATAAGGAAAGATTTTTTTTTAATGCAAAAGTCATCACTTTTCGTTTTCCTTTACTAAGTAAAAGATTTAGATTTAACGAAAGATATATGAGAAAAATGATGTATATTATTAAATATTAAATACGTGTTTTATAATTTTATTTTGAAAAACTTAAATTCATTAAATACCACACATTTCTCTGCATACCAAGAGATCAATCCTAACAACTTATTTTTTATACTTCCTATAAGATATCAAACTCACTTTCATTTTTTTTATAAATTAATATCTTTTAAATCGTTAATCGTTAAACAAAAAAACACAACATCGCGACGAGTATTTAATTATTTATATATAGATGGACTCTTTGATATACATTTGGTAAATTTTTTTTCGTTTTTTAACATCTTTTATCTTTTTTATTTTTTTCATTGCTGAAACTTGCATGAGAAATCACATATGACTAAACATTGATTTGAATATTCGACTATCTAAACATGTAATAAAATACTCCATTAGCTATGAAGGTTCACCTGCACCGACTCCGGACTATCCAAAAGGGTAGTCGTCCTGAGATTAGTAGGTCACAATGTCGAGTCGAAACCCAGTATACAAAAAAAAACTTTTTCTACAATATTTTAAAAAATTTCACATTTTTTTTTCTTGAAACTAAATATTCTTAACTTTCCAACCATATATAACACATTATATTTCAAATTGTAGATTAGAATTGTTAATTCTTCAAAGTTGAATAAATACATAAATCACATGTCATTTTTCTCACTTTTGATTTTTACCAAATGTGCTTTTTCACATACGTGTAATTATAGGAGTTTCATAAATGAGCTGCTATAATCTTTAATTCGAATACGATGTGTGATATATGGTTAGAAAGCAATGAATGTGTGTTTTCAATTGAAAAAACGAGAAAAGTCTTTGATTGACAAAATTACTTTTGTCCATTTAGTTACAATGTTTAGAGTTCTAACTTTCGATAGTAGATGTTAATTTCACATGTCATATGTCATCGAATTTAGAACAAAAATAAAACGTTGAACAAAAACTGCAAAAATTAAATTTTGTCGATAGTTATATCAAAGTGCCTTTTTATTTAAATAGGATAATTAATGTTACGGCTGTGACTGTATTGTTATTTAACTATTTTAAATTATATAAAAGATGGACATAGTTCTTTTTTTTGTTTTTTTATTTAGATATTAATTATTCTTTGTTTTATCTCAAACAGAAAAAATAAATGGCTGAGATTTGCCCTTCTAAAATGATTTCTAATTACCTTTTATTTATTTTTTATAAAATTTTGGAACAGATAATATATAAATTTGACAGATTAAAAGTATTAAAAGACAAAAAATACGCAATATAAACTAATAAGTAATTGCTATGTCATGTTAATATAGAGTCGAAAGTGAGTTAGTGTGTGTACACTGATGTGTCGTTGTGCGTAGGTACTATTTATTATCAAGTTTTATATTTATATTTTGCTGACTTTACCTAAAAACAACACTAACGGGCAGTAGACCCGATCAGTTGTAGCTTCGTTGGTAAGTATGGTGTCGATCACTAAGAGCGGGAGCTTTAATTCCTAAGTCTACCAATATTTTAGTTGTCTATGTTAGTTCTAATCTAAGTTAATCCTAATTCTATGGTTTGAAGGGGGGGTTTCAGTCTAAGAGACCGGCACGGATTTTGGTGGTAACTTAAATCTACTTTAGTCACGATAACACACGCAAGCTGATAATCAGAAAATAGAAGAGCGGTCAAGCCTATTATAAGGAAAATATATTAACCATGATTAATCAGATATAACGCATGTTTGTTCATTAGTGCAATGATTGTCTTATATCGAAGGGGTATATCATTCCTAGATTTTGGCGGTACTTCTTCCTAAAACCGAGACACGCTAATTTTCTCACAATTAAACGCATCTGCATAAAGTATTCTATGTTGTTTATAATCTGTCTTAGGAGATTAATAATGATGATATTATTAAATCCTAGCTCAACGAGACTTTACTAACTTATTGTTTAACGGCTCTTTATATACTATTAGTCCACTGTCCGAGTCCTTACCAAGGGAATCAGAACGTCATTTGTTGATCCCAGGTAACCTGTTAGTCCAACTTGTTCACTAAACCAATAGCAAGGATAGGTCATTATTTGTGATCCTATGATTCTAGATATATAAATCGCTATATGGAGAGCTATCCCGGTTAATCTAGTCTACTTGGTCGGCATAACTAGATCCAGTTGATTGATAGGTCGTCTTACATAGCACAAAACAAGTATAATTGATAAACATTAAAATAACAAACCCAACGAATAAGCATGCAACCGATATAAACAAATCAAACGTCAAATCTTCATAAACATGGCTAATACCTAAAGGTATTAGCCAATAACCATTGTATCGAATACAAACATAATAAACGAATCAACCAAGATAACCTAACCGAGTTAAACGAATGATACCAAAAATTGAACGATTATTAAGAGTATGAGAATTACAAGGTGTTTCCTATGGAATTAAACACGTTGCGAGACCTTCTTTGCTCTTCTTGGCTTCTGAAAATCGACTTCTGTTGTTAAGGTTTCGAAAATATATTTAAGCACACCCTAAACTCGTGTTTAGGGTTTTGTATTTATAGTGTCTGGAAATTCGTCGATACGCCATATTGATTGAGGTTAATACAGCGTATTGGGGGTTTCTTGGAGTAGAGATCACGTTCAATATCTTCTAGAATCTTCCAATACTTGATCTTGGATACATCGTATAGAGTCTTCTAGATACGGCGTATTGCTCTTTAATTCTTTGTGGTTTCTAGTGAAATGCAGGCACATATACGCCGTATCTTCCTTATTGGATACGGTGTATGCGTTGTCAAAACAGTATCTTGAGATTTCTTTGTTTAAGCTCAAAAATACGTGCCTTTTAGCATAACTTCACCAATTACTCTATAATTACTACAAATATCAGATATAAACAATTAAGTACCAATTCATGCAATAATTATACAAAACGGGTAAGAAACATGAGATAAATGATGCTATAAAAGTGACGTTATTTGATGTCATCATACACGTATGTACCCGTAAACAACCACCCGTTTAAAATTGCAAAGTGTAGTGAATTGTAGTTATCAGATACCACTTGTTTTTGGGTGGTATAGTTGACATTGTGATGTACAGGAGTTTTAGATGTGAGATCCTTAACATCCTTTCATGTGTCTTTTGTACTAGGGTTATTAATAAAATAAGTTATTAATTTTTTGTGAATTTTGTTTCATCTAGTTATTAAGTTTCTTTTTTGTTTGATCATGTGAACTTTCACTATTATGCAAATAAATTACTAATCTTTTTTTAACATGTTGTTGCATGTTTCATTACACTCTGGCATATTAAATATAAAGTTATTATACAAATAAGTTAACGAATTTTGCGAATTTGTTCGCCTGAGTTATTAAGATTTTTTTTGTTACAAATATGTTGTTGACTTTTCACCATCAGAATTAAGTTTTTTACGTATATATTTATATGGACTAGTTTAGGCTCGCGGGGGGGGGCCTTCTCGATCTTTTTGTACTAGGTTTGGGTTCGAGCTCGTTTATTAAATAAACCCAAACTTAGGCTCAAAATCGTTTAGGCTCAGCTCCTCTAAGCTTTTTATCGATTCGACCTCAAACTTTTCACGAGCGACTTGACTCATTTCTACCATGTATGCAAGAATAAATGGCTTCTTTCTTTATTTAATTTAGTTTTGATGGAAAAAATTTTAATTAACTCATGTGCGGGCGTGTGTCAGTGGTCTGGCGTGTGCGCGTGGGTCGTTTGTTATCGTGTGTTACCACAAGGTCCACAAGCTTATTATCGTTCCTTCTGCACGCTCCATTTTTTCGTATCTTTTTTTTGTCACGTTCGTTGTCTACTCAATAGTAATATTAAATATTCATATGCACGTGACGTGACGATGCTAAATACCTTTCTATTTAATTTCATCCTCAGATCAATAATGCTAAAATAATTTTTTAATGCGAAGCGGTTTCAACTCTAGCTCCATTCCCGGAATTTTAATTTTTTGTATTAACTATTAAGAGTTTGGTTAAATGAATGTGAACGATACATTTTGGGCACCGAGTACAACAATCCAATCTTGTACCAACTGAAATAATACTAATACTCAAGCTTTAAACTTTGATTTAAGTTCATTTGGATACCAAACATTTTGTGGATACCGGGGGGGTCATCTCCACACCTTCATATTCATCTCATCCAGGTTACTAGATGGGTGAAAGTGGTTCCAATAAAGGTAAATATTTTAGCGTGGAAAGTTTGTTTGGATAAGCTCCCCACGAGACTTAACCTTTCACTTCGTGGGATTGATATTCCTTCTATTATATGCCCAAATTGTGGTTTAGCTGGAGAATCATGCTCGCATCTTTTCTACTCTTGTAATTTAGCTCGGACTTTATGGCGTAAAATTGCTCGATGGTGGGAAATTGATATTCCAGATTTTTCTTGTTACGAAGAATGGATTGCTTGGTTCAAAACTACTCGGTTTTCTAAAGCTCAAAAGGAAATGCTAGAAGGGGTCTTTTATGTTATGTGGTGGATGATTTGGAAATTCCGCAACCAAGTGCTTTTTGGATCTTCTCATCCGCGTATGAAGCTTCTTTTTGATGATATTGTTTCGTACTCTTTTACTTGGTGTTCCAATAGATGTAAAAACAATATTGATTGGATTTCCTGGATGAAATGTCCTAAATCCATATCCTTGTAATTTTCTAGCTTCTTGCTAGTTTTTTTATTAATTTCAATTTGCCGTTCAAAAAAAAATATATATATACCATCACTAAAAAAAGAAAAAACAAAACGACTTTGTAGAGGCTAAACGCATTTTCAAAAGAAATGGTTACTACATAAACGACGTTGTTTTACCCCTAAACAACCGCGTTTTGGGCCAATCCGCTCACAACAGGTCTAACCCACCCTAGACAGGACATCGTTTTTACACTCTCAAAACGTTGTCGTTTGCTTCGCTATTATATATAAGGGTAATAGATGAAAAGCAAAGGTGAAAAAGCAATATTATGTTAAAAATAAGTGAGTTTAAGAAAATGATAGAGTGAATAATATGTTCAATGATGAAGATCGGGGAGGAAGGAGGGAAGATGAGAAAGAACACGGGGTTCGTAATGCGAAAGGTTCGCAGTTCAAAATGGTTATGTCGGGGTTAATTGGTTCGTTGTAGCAAAAAAGGGGTTTGTAAGAGGAAGAAATAGATTCTTTTGAGGAAAGAAGGCTTCTTGGGAGGAAAAATATGTTTATTGAAGGAGAATGTCGATTTTTGCATATATTTAATTTAAAAAGTGTATTGCGAATTATTGCGGAATTTTGTAGTTTATACGTAAAATTCTCAAAAAGAAACTTATGACACGTATATCGAAATGGGTATCAAATTAATGAGCATCAAATAATACATTATTTGGCGTAACTTATTCAAAAATTTGTTGTTGTAATCTCGGATAATACATGGGACTAAAAGAGATTAATGTGTTTTAAGTATGTGAAATAGTGAAAGTGTAAACATAAATTACAACCAGCCAAACAAAGCACACAATAATCCAAGCGAAAAAGGTACTACAGACAATTTGCTTTAAAAGTGAGAGCGTTTTCGTCTGTTCACATATTTGAGTCGTAATTTTAGCAATATATAAGTCACATTATGCTATAAGGCTGGATGGAGTGGTGGTGGTAAACCCACCTGACACGTCAGCGTCACATCAGCTTTCTCTCTCCAAATAAAACTCACAACCGTAATAGAATCTCACCTTACAACTAAAATTCTCCAGCTTACTCACATTTTTTTATTTAAATACTTGTTTTCATAAATTAAAAAATTAAATATGTTACGTAAACGGTTAAACGTACGAAATTAATAACACGTGTAACTAAATTAAAAACTTTTATTACAATAAATTAAAAACATTACACGACTTCGAATATTAAAAAAGACATTACAAATAAAGATTTAACTCAGCATTACAAGACAAGTGTTCAATCAAATCGTCTTTGCTTACTTGTGTCGAAGGTTTTTTGATGTGCTTGTGCTGATATGATCCACGCACTAACGTTGTTGCACTTGTTCTCGTTTCATAACGGGTGTCGCCGGTTGTGCATTTCCTCTGGGATCCATTTGGGGAGATATCGCTTTTTTTTTTTGTATTTTCAAATCATATTATGTAATATGATGCATGTGTACAATAATCCTCTCTTTTTTGAGCGCTCGTGTAGGATTGGCTAATATGGCCCATTTCTTTTTCAGAACACCAAACGCTCGTTCGACATCTTTCCTTGCCGATTCCTGATTTTGCTTATACAAAATTCGCTTGTGGTCATCATCAGTTGGTTCTGGGATCGTCTTAACAAGTGGCGCTGATATGTGTGAAAACACATATCCGTTTTATATCAAAAATGGCCTTAAAAAAACAAAATTGTGCTTTAAATACTTGAATATTGCTTGTTTTGTCTTTATGATTGTGTAGGTACGGATATTGCAAAAATCTCAAGAAAACGGTCAAAGCCGGACAATCACGGACACGGGAACGGAATTGAGAATATAAGAGCCGGGAGAATGCTATCAAAGGTCAACAAAAGTCAACCCTTGGTCAACCAAAGTCAACCACAAGAAGACAAAAATTCTAAAAAAGTCCCAAATCAGTCCCTCAAAGAAATCCAAATTGCAAAAATAGTCCCTAAACCCTAACGGTGTTAGCTCTTTTTATTATAAGAGTTAACACCCGTTATAACGCTTATATAAACCAACACCCAAGCCCGAGCCCAAAATTTTACCAGGCCCAAAACCCCTTTATAAGGCCCAGTGTTATAACACGTGGTCAAAAGAAAAAGTCAAAAACAATCCTTTTTATAAATAAGTAAAACGGGGGAAATTTTTAGTTACCAATATTCACCTTCTTCCCCCGTTTTACCTCGGAGCTCAAAAACCAAGGGCATCAAAATTGGCACGTAGAAAGGACAATTAAAGTGATAAAGAACTGACTTGGCAGAGTATTACATCACCAAATGCTCTTTTTGGTCAATCCCCACAAGGGAATGCTACGTGGATTGAAGAAAACACATGGGGAAAAGGAAATTTGCATTAAAAGACTTGAAAAAGAAGCACAATGGCTCTGACACACGGAATGCCACGTTGGCAATCCGTGTGCTCACCAAAGTGATCCAACGACTTAAGATAAAGATCTATATGATTGGAAAGGATTCAAGGGCAGGGAATTTTTGGGACGCATCTACAACCTCCAAGGCCTAGAAGCATCTCCTGATGGCTATAAATAGCCCCTCACATTCACACACACGATATCTAGTTTTTTTTAGCTTTTGAACTTTAGCTTATGTAATTTTTATTTAAATGTTTCGCTTATATGGTGTTGGATTGTAATTCCTTTTTCAATATTGTAAACAGTTTTTCATTAATAGAATTTGAATTTTATCCTCCTTTTTTAAAGCTCATTTTTACCTAAAACTTTGTCTAATAAGCTAGTAATGTTAAATAAGCTCCTCATAAGCTCAGATCAAGCTCTTTGAGTCTCCAAGCTCAAATTGAGCTATTAATAAGCTCTTAATATACTTAAATCTAAAAATCAACTTAATACCTTAGCTTATTGGATTTTGAGCTTTTTGAGAAGAATAGTAAACCATGGAAGAGCTCATAAGGACTTTTACTGGCTTATTCTCAATAAGTCAGAGCTTGTAGACAGCTCAATTGAGCCTTTTATTGCCTTTGTTTAGCTAAGGCCTTTGTAAGTTTTCCTTAACCTTTCTGTCTTTAAATTCCTAGTCTAGATTTGCTTATTTTGCTTATTTTCTAGCTTATTTGTGCTTAATACTGTTTCATTGAGCTTATTGATAATGTTTGATCATCTGTTTTTAGCTTTTGTAGTTTAGATCTTAGTTTTTCATATTTTGTCTTAAAAATCATTAAAAATCCAAAAATAAGTAGCTTAACTCTTAGTTCTTTGTTTCTGGCTTATTTGCTTATTCATATAGGTTCATTGGATTTGTCATAAGCTATTTGTTATCTGGTATTTAGGTTTTAAGCTCTTAATTTCATTTTCATAAGCTTAAATGGTATTGAGTATGGTTAAAGGACTGTTTGGCACAGCAGTACTAACTGAGAGTTAGTACTGCTTGTGTTATTTTGGTTTCTTAATTTGAAGTTGAAGTTCATTTGCAGGATCATAAGTTAGGATTTTAGATAGTTGTTAGGGTTAATTAAAGTTTTCATAGGAAAGATTGATATAAGTTCAAAACTGCTAAGGTTTCTTTTGCATTTTAAGCTTGAATTGCTTCAAGTAGTTGTAATAACTTTATTTGCTTTTAGTTTTATGAATTATAAGTGTCAAAGCAAGTTTCTAGGCCTGCACTTGAGAAATCTTTGGTTCTAGTTTTTTAAGTGGTCAAATGCATCAGCAGTTTTAAACTGCAATTAGTCATTTTTAATCTAAATTTTCAGCTAGTTAAAATAACTTTTAGCTTTTCAAATTTCTTGCACAAGTATATTATAAGGTAGTTTAAGTATTTTTGAACTTATTTTAGCTTATTAAGCTTATTAGGTAATCTGTTTTTAGCTTTCAATTAAGCAATTTGTTTATTTGAAATCCAAAAACCAATTCAGTATGTTCTAGGTTTCAAGGCTAATTTCATTTAGCCTTTTCATTAAGCACTTAGTTTTCAAAATAATTTTCAAAAGTAGATTAGAGTAGCTATTTAGTTATAGTATATGCTTTAATAAGCTATTTCCCCACAAGGATCCAAGAGCTTATCTAAAAATAAGCTCAAAGATCCCTGTAGGGACTGTTTGGGTCTCAGGTTTAGTCAAGAGCTTATTTCAGTTTTTATAGCTTATTTTCTTAAACTTTTGCTTAATTTGTTCTTAAGTTTGCTTAATATGTTAGTTTAATTTAGAATTGAGCTTATTAAGTCAGTAGTGTTAGCTTATTAACTTTCTCATTAAAAATCCAAAAATACCAAGTCAGTAGCCTGTAGTTTTTTTAGTGCTTTTTCTTTGCTTATCTGTTTTTCAAAATGAAATTGGTTTGCAATTCTAAGTAGCTTAATAGGTATGCTTTAAGTAGGTAAAAAGCTTTTTGGCCTAAGGATCCACTTCTAAGCTTAAATATAAGCTCAAAAGTCTGCTTAGAGACTGTTTGACTTGTAGTTTTCATGACAAAACTAATTTGGATTTTCAGTTCTTATTTTGTTTCTATTGCTTATTTCTTTCTAAACCTGCTTATTAGGATTACCTTAGGTTAGTAGTAGCTTATTTTGACCTAACCTTAGCTTATTGTGGTCTTTTAGATTATTAGTTTAAGAAAAAATCCAAAAAAATGAGTTAAGTGTTTCTGTCAAGTTTTAAGCTGTTTAATAGCTTATTTAGGGCTTTTCACAAAACATTTCTTTTATAAAAAGTGCTTATTATCAGCTTTTCTAAAACTTTGCTTTTATAAGTTTTCAAAAATAAAAAAAAGGGGAAAGGTGGAAATCGGGGGTGAGCAAGACTCGAACCCCCGACCTCAACACCCTCTACCCCCTTTTATAACACACACCACACACCTCCACTACCAACGCGCCCTGGGGACTTTTTCATTAAACTTTTGCACAATTTAATTCTTATACACGTTTTAGCCCATTTTGTCTATAAGCTGTTTTTAGCTTATTACCTAGCTTATTCGATAAGCTGTGTAATCAAGCATATTTTTCCTAGGTTTTAATTAGTTCAAGCTATTTTCTGTATTTTTTCTAGAATTTTTATAGATAGTTTAGTATTTTTAAACATTTATTTTTATTAAAAACTTTAAAAAATCATAAAAAATAGAAAAATAATCAAAAAAATATATATCTTTTTAAGAAAATTTTCTTTTATCATAAAGTTTCTAGGAAAATTAGTTTTGCCTTCGTAGGGTTTAATTTGCAAAATTTTGATTTTTAAAGAACGGGATTCGTTCCCGTTCTCATTTTTCGTGTTTTAAAGCTCATTTCAACTTCGTTTTTGTTCTAGTTTTCTTTAAACTTACTTTTTAGTGAATTAGAGTCCATTTAAAAAAGAAAAAATTAATTTAGGTTTAATTTTAGAAATTTAGGGTTTTTAAATGCCGTTTAGGGTTCCCATTTTGCGTTTTTAGTTAAAGTTTGATTTCCCGTTATTTGTTTTCGTGCTTAATTGTTATCATTTGCTTATTTTTAATTGTAAAAGTAGATAATCAAATCAATCTTTGTTTCCAATTCAAATCATTGTCCGATCATCAAACGTGGTTTCAATTTCACAAATCGTTGGGGAATAACGACCCGGGAATCATACTTCCCGGTTAATATACGTATTATATTATATATATTTGTGAAGATTTTCCTTTTTACCTTTGTCCTCAAGGGTAATTTGGTAATTTTCCATCATATTATATATTTTATTATTACGTGTGTTGATTTCTACGAATCAGTGATTCGAACCTTGAGGTTGCTTTTCGTCAACACACCTGCTTCATTCATAATTTAAAAGGTGTTGATTTATTGACTGGATCTCGAGGCAACAATCTGTATACTCTGTCTCTTGGAGACATGATGGCGTCCTCTCCCATATGTCTCTTGTCAAAGGCCTCAAAGATTAAGGCATGGCTATGGCACCGACGTTTGTCTCATCTAAACTTTGGTGCAATCAACCATTTAGCTAGACATGGTCTTGTTCGAGGTCTGCTTTAGGAGCTTGATGTAGACCATATAAAGCTTTTTCCACCTTATAAACCTTATCAGGGAACTGTGGATCTTCAAAACCAGGAGGTTGGCCATACATAAACTTCCTCTTTTATTCAGTACCATATAAAAAGGCACTCTTAACATCCAGCTGGTACACAATAAATAACCCATAAATGATTCATTAGCCAAAAATAACCTGATGCTTCATATCTAGCAACAAGAGTAAAAAAATAAAAACCTCATCATAATCAATTCCTCCCCTTGGGCTATAACCTTTTGTGCAACAGTCTGCCTTGTTTCTGACTACAATTCCTCTCTCTCTTCTTGTTTCTAGACATTACGCCCACTTAGTTCCAATAGCTCTCTTGGCTTTAGGAAGATCCACCAGAGTCTAAACCTTTTAAAGTTTTAATTGCAGAAGCTCCTCTTGCATTGCTTCTATCCAGTTTGGATCTGTCAAAGCTTGGATCACCTTTTTGGGTTCTATTTAAGAGAGAAAATAAGCAAACAAGATGTTCTAATATTCTTTGGTGATTTGTTCTTCTCTGCTTGCATAATGTAAGCATAAACCATAGATTTGCTTTCAGAAAAAATTATATTCATTCTCATTTTTGACATAGTTGGATTTATGTCTCACACAATAATTGGTCCTTTAGGCCTCTGATCCTTGCTGAAATCTATGCGCTGTCGGGAATAGGTACTGACATTATGAGTGGTTTCCAATATATTGAGGATAGTCTAGCCATGCACACAAATCTTCATCATATATGCACCATCTAAGATACCACAAGTAGAATATCCAAATCAGGCATAAGCTGGTATCAGGTTGGAAGATCTTTATTGTCAAAAACTTTGTAAGCAGCACTAACAGATGGACTTATTGTATAGTCTGTTAGTGCTATTAGTGATAGTAAATCTTCTGATCCAACAATCTTTTCGTTTCTTTGATCAAATTGTTTTCTAAGAGCTTCTTCTTGATCTTTAACATCTTTCTCATGACCATTTTTATCACCATCTGTTGCTGGATACTGAGCATCATTCTTCTTTCTGGCATCATCAGCAAACTCATCATCTGAGCTCTTTAGAGCTTGAGAATTAGAAGTCAAAAATGGTAGCAGAAGAGTTTCCATTAGATTAGATTGCTTTCTTCTTGTCAGTTTGACTGCTATTAACAATTTGTCTCTATACTGCATCATCATTAGTGTATTCTCCTGCAGAAACTGGCTCATAATTCATAGATTTTGTCAGTGAATCAATATCAAAGAGCCATTCTAGACCACTTCCTGCAACATTAGGTTTATTTTCAAGAAATTTAATATGCAGGTTCTCTTCAACTTTCTTGGTTCTAGTGTTAAATACCCTAAATGCCTTACTATTTACAAAGTATCCAACCAAGAACCCCTCATCAGCCTTCCCTTCAAACTTGCCTAGATGATCTAAGGTATTCAAGATAGTAACAGGACACCCAAAAGGTCTCATGAAGTCTAGATTTGGTGATCTACCAATTAAAAGTTCTAACGGTGTATTGGTTTTGAGGCTTGTTACCAAAAAACTCTATTCTGAACATAGCAAGCAGTATTAATTACTTTAGCTCAAAATGTAGTAGGTAATAGTGAATCTGCTAGCATAGTCATAGCTGCCAATATTAGTGTTCTATTCTTTCTTTCAGCTACTCTAATTTGTTGTGGAGTCCTAGCAACACTAAATTCTCTCTTGATTCCTTTCATCTCACAGAACTGATTCATTTCACTATTCTTAAACTCAGTTCCATTGTCACACCTGATAATTTTAACCTTATGATTTATTTGGTTTTCTATGCCTGTGATAAAAGTTTTAAGGATTCCACTAGTCTCATCCTTAGAGGCCAAAAAGAAAACCCAACTAAACCTACTAAAGTCATTAGTGACAACAAGGCAATACATCTTTTTATTTAGACTCTTTACAAATGTTGGACCAAATAAATCCATATGCAACATTTATAAAGGCTGGCTGATAGAGCTCACAAGCTTGGTCTTACAGGAGGCTTTGTGCTGCTTTCCCTTCTGACAAGCAACACATGTATGGTCATTTTCAAAAAGCTTTGAAGGCAAACCTCTAACAAGGTTTCCCCTCACAAGTTTGTTCATAGTTTTAAAGTTTACATGACCAAGCCTCCTATGCCATAAATATAACACCCCGTGTTTTAGGGTCATTTACGATGTCAATAAATTCACTATGTATTTTTTAGTATTGTACGCGTTTGCTTTTAAATCATAATCGTTAAGTTAGATCGCGTAAGCTAAAAATAATCGTTCAATGTAAACGGGCATCAAACAATAATGTTTACAATATATCAAGTCGTTTAAATAATTATTTTGAGGATAATTATTAACTTTGTTATTTTTATTTTTATTGGTTACGTAAAACGTTTACGTTTCGCGATAAAATACGTTTAGGCATACCCGAAACCACCAAAACTTTTCTACGCTTCAACAAATACCCATTTTTATACCCAATACCCAAAGTTTTATAAAAATGCACCCTTATGCATTACTTTAGCCGAATCCTATGCTAAACATATAAACCTAAACTTCAAACTACATGTTACATCTTTATACTTAAAACTACAACTTGTAAATTTCAAATAATACTAGATATTTATCAAATATTAAGAAAATCGAATGTGTTACTTCAATCTCCCCCCCCCCCCTTTAAATGGTGAAATATGTCCTAAGTGGGACATTATAGCACACAATCTCCACTTATGCATTTTTACAACAGGAACTTAATAAAACCATAAGACTTTCTTACATATCTTGACCAAAGACTTCCCTAACATACTCATCATGTCTAAGACTTCCATGTATGATCCTTGACTAGTCTTTGCATATATAAAGCAAGTAACTAGTAAGTAAACACACATATACTCATTTCCTTGGTGAAAACAACATTTTTCTCTTCTTGTTTTGCTTCGAAACCCACGGCCAACACTAAAACAACATACAAATCCATACAAAATTTATTTTCAACATTTACACACATTCCTACATGATATATAAGATGACCTAAGGTGTTTAGAAGGATTGGTTCAAGCCTTTACAAGGGTTAAGCAAGGAAAAAGGAAAGCTAGGGTTTCTTGGAAAATTAGGGTTTTCAAGTCTTGAAAGCCTTGGGTAAATATCTAAACAAGAGTTTAGATATTATTGTTCAACATATTACTATCAATAGGTACCTAAAAACCCCCCCCCCTTATAACTTTACATTTATCATTTTATGTATATATAAGTTCTATGTAGCAAAATCACCATTTAGGATACTTTTAAACATGTAAAATGGACTTTTAATTGTGATCATGATTTTGTATACTTTTACACATGTTATATAGTTGTTAATATCATGTTATGATGGAAATATAAGTGTTGTACCATGTTGGTTTAAGTGTAAAAAGTATTATGTATATACTAGTATTATAAAGGTTTACTTATGAATGTTTATGATTTAAGGGGGTTGTTAAGGGACTTGTTATCTTGGACACTTGGACAAAGTATGGACTAATAGAACTATAATATGTAATACATATGATATAAAGCATAGTAATGGACTTGTAACAAGATGGTTAAGCTTAAAAGTGCAAAAACTAAGTTTAAACATGTTTTTATGAAAAACATCAAAACTTTCTGTTTTAATTCGACACATAACCTATTTATTTTATATTTTTATAAAATAGTACGTCTCATGACGATTCCAAAAAGGTAAGAAACTCAAAAAACGGATTAATAACGAAGAAGATACGTAGTTTACAAGTTATACGTTAATTAAACGCGTTATAAAAGAAATTTTATAAAAACAAGTTTAAGGATACTTTGATATATATATCTTTATAATTTTTCACAGGATCGCATTTATTTTTAGGATTCCAAACATTTTCCGAAATCTTAATTTTTGGAATTCAATAACGAAGGAGTTATGAATTACGCGAGTTTTTACTTAAATGTATAAAAATACTTTTATAAAACTATTTTTATAAAAGTTACTGTTCATCTCAGACATGAACATTTTGAAAACATCATTAATATGATATAACTTTTAATAACCAAGACGTGCTCGAAAGAATCACTAAAAACGGAGCTAAAACGAATAAAATACGACATTTACGGGTTTTACGATAACTAAATTTATAAAAATAAGTTTATAAACTGTCATGAACAGTAAAACCACTGTTCACCAGAAGACTAAAAATATGAAAATGTAATATTTTGACAACTCGTCTTAATACGAAAGCGTGAACATAAGAAACGTAAGAAACAGCTTAAAACGATAAAGTTACGTCGTTTTTACTAATAAAATATTTATAAACGTTTTAACTTTATAAATACGATTTCACAAACGCAATTAAATGGTGATGTAGCTATATAGAATTGTATATGGTAGTAGTTAATCAAATTTCTTAGTACTTACACGGCCTATAATCAATTAGGTTGCACTCGGCGTTTATCTGACGCATTTTCTGTGATATAATCTGATATTCATTACTCAAGGTGAGTTCATAGCCCCACGTTTTACATTTTAATGATTTACAAGTTTTGGGGTGAGAAACATATGCATCTTTTACATTAGGACGCATGTGGACATTTCACATTACGGATTACGTGTATGGCCTTAAGTTGTGTTAACCCATCTGAGTCCCATTATCTGAAATGTCAGTCTTTACTGGTGTAGAGCTCGGCATGTTATAAATAGATCTATTTGGGATTGACATCCCCGTTCGGGTGAGTCATGCTCACTGTGCTGGTTTTCCAGACAATGAACGTATACCATGTCGGACATAGGATGTTGCGGGTTAGAACATCATCACGGGCAATGTTGGCAATTTATATTGCAATTCATACATGTCAAGCTTCAGTGTCATGAGCTTAGGGAAACGTAATTACATTTTATGATGTTTGCATCTATTGCATTATCATGGGGAAATTTGCGGTCCTACACTATACATTTTATAAACCTATGAATTCACTCAACAATATGTTGATGTTTTAAGCAATGTTTTTCAGGGGATCAATAAGGCACAAGGTACAAGGGATACATTGGTGGTTTTGATTTGGATGTCATGCATTAAAGATTTTGTCGCATTACATTTTGTATATCTGTTATGGGATAGAAATCTTTATATTTTGAACAAGTAAACAAGTGAAGCTTCGGGCTTTTGTAACAAATAATTTGTTAAATCTAATGTATCAGTTTTAAACGGCTTTTAATGGTCGTTCTTATATATATCTTATGTTATAGATCTATGAAGTACCACCCCCAACCCATATTCCGTTGTGACCCAATTTGGGGGTGTTACAGATTGGTATCAAGAGCCAGGTTATAGAGAACCAGGTCAAATATTTTTGCTGGACTATAACCGTTTTCAAACATTGCATTCATACAAAGGGATTTTCATGGGACATATATACATACACTAGTTGTTGCATTAGTTGATTAGACTAGATGCATTCATGATTGATATACATGTTATGGTATAAATGTATATTACTATAAGAGTCTTATATTAAATACTAATATAAGCTATTTTGGATTTTCAGATACAGTCATGTCGGATTCTGAGGATTCCACGGTTACATACACTGCTGTGTCCAGTCCATTTGGAGGGTTGTCAGACATCGGATCTCCGGGGGTCGATGGACCACCCGTGATGCCAGAGGATCCATATGCATATGTGGTAGCTGCTTTTCAGGCCCCGCCATCTCCTGATTATGTGTCGGGTCCTGAGTACCCACCTTCACCAGACTTTGTTCCAGAGCCGGTTTATCCAGAGTTCATGCTACCAGAGGATGAGGTACTCCCAGCTCGAGAGAGGAGCCCTGCATACTGTTACTCCCCACATGCTTGATTCACCAGGCTATGTTCCTGAGTCAGATCCTGAGGAGGATCCGGAGGAGGATCCGGAGGAGGATGATGATGAGGACCCCGAAGAGGATCCTGCCGATTATCCTGCCGACGAAGGAGACGATGGCGTGATGACGGTATGAGTCATACAGATGATCGTTGAGGATGACCCTCCGCCTGTGTGCAGCTCAACCCTATCCAAGCGTAAGAGATGGAGGAAGAAAGAGAGACAGGCCCCACAATAGCCAATACTACCCCTCGCCGTGCCCACGCGCCCACCACGCCTCCCTTAAAGTACAGACATGGTCGCGTCTCTCCTCTCTACTACTACCTACCGCATCGGTTCGCTCGCTCTCGGCCCCGCTCATATCTGCCTAGCCAGAAAACCGTAGAAAACTGCTCCGCTATCCAAGTAACTCGCCGCTCGCCACGTCAACTAAGTAAACTACCGGCTCTAGTCCCAAACGCGCTCCCCCACAATCTACCTCCTTATCCTCACACCATAAGATACCCCCATGCACCACAAATATAGATTCAGCCCCAGACATAGTTCATAAACCTGACCTCCTCTCGCACCTCTCCAAATACCCTGTGATATATCCCTGTAAGTAGGAGACTCTATTAGTCTCCCTGATACTCTCACCGAATTTGGTGTATGACTGCCACACTTGTTCACGTGTGGTGTGGAACAGCCACATGCATCGCGCCGCACCCACCCGTTACAGAGTCTACGAACCATCCGCACAAACCACCTCTCCACTCCTACCACTGCCCGCGTCACACACCCTTCGGCTCCTAATTGTTGACCAGTCTCTCTCCATACACTGTGACCCTGACAGATCGCCTCCGTGCCCTCACCAATCCCACTCTCCGACACCTCGAAGCATCTCTAGTACCCATTCACCACAACACATAGTGATCTCTCGTCCGCATCAATCTACCCACAACCATTGTACACATGCCTATTATTCTTCCATTATACCTCTAGTTCTTATGTTGTCTTCCTGTTTGGGCTGTTATGAGGAGACGATTGATACGGCCTGAAGAGCATGTGCTCGGCACACATAACGCCTAACAGCCTCGTCCCACAGTACATACACAATTAAACCCATATCCACCACTACTCATCATACTGTCTCCCTAATATCACTCCGGACCTCTCGACTATTCGCAAACCATCACTCGCGGCGAACATATCAAACACCTCTAGATTATCACTCTTACATGACTACCCTACTTCATCACACCTGGAGAGATAGAGTTCCTCTCCCCTGTAGTAACCATAAAGACAGAGTACGTCAGACCCGATCGGCTTGACCTTGAACTATCTTCTGATAGAGGTTAGGTATGCTCTGGTGTGACTAGTGTGATTATGATGGTAAGAGAGAGCTCGTCGCCTCCCATGCGTAGACTCCCTTGGTCGTTTTAAAAGGCGGGCTCTCATGGTTTATGCATGTGACGCTACTCAAACATGAGACAGGGAGATATGTGAGAGCAGGCAATCTAGATGTAGAGAGTGTCAAGCGTTTTGTAGGATTACCGACACTTGGGATGATATGCTAGTAGACATGTCAGGGGCACCAGTGACTGATGACACAGAGTTGGGTTGACAGAAGACAGGGTTTACCACTAGGGTTAGGCAAGACACAGACGAGATTTATACGAGGTTGGATGATGAGCAGACTGAGCGACAGCTGATGGCTGGTCGGCTCAACATGCTGTATAGGGGGATTTATAGGCGTGCACATGCTCGTACTGCTAGGCTCATGGAGGCTGAGGCCAGGATGTCTCGAGAGGCTTGGGGACGATCCATGGATGCGAGTGACCTTGCACGAGATCAAGTGGTTATGGTGATACGTAATTGGTGGTAGCACATCAGGCAGTGATTACAGAGTTTAGGAAGCAGACTAAACAAAGCCAAGCAGGTGACAGGCGGCGATTACAGAGTGCTTGGCAGCGAACCACAGGACAGGCACAGTTCATTGAGGCACTAAAACTGTTGAAGAGGCTTCAGACCTAGATGACAGAGTTTGAGAGGCAGCTGGGACCCGTTGAAGGTCCTGCACAGCCCGATGCACCAGAGGAGGCCGATAGCAGTTCATAGATCATGTTATGGCTAGTTATTTTATACAACCTACTAAGTATTACGGGTAACTCCTGACTAGTATGGCTTTAGGTTGTATATTTTATCTTATAACCTAATCGTTGTGACCATTTTGTATCTGAACCAATCATGTATGTTTTCCAATTATATATGGAATGGTGGTATTATGTCATGTCTGTAATTGAATTTATTATGAATGAATGTTGATTTAGTTACACCATTGTTAACTTCAATTCAGTTGTATATCTCATTGTGTGTTGTGATCTCTCTTTACTTATTGTGTATATGTCATGTCATGGTTATCATTTTACGAAATCTAACGGGTATTATATTTTCTCTTGTAATTTGAAGAAAATGGCACCAAAAAGAACCACGAGGTCAACACCAACTACGACTACCACCACCCCACCGGTCACTAATGCCCAGCTTAAGGCACTGATCGACCAAGGCGTTGCTGATGCGTTGGCAGCACGCGACGTTGACAAAAGACAGAATGGCGATGACAACCTTAATTCGGGAATAGGTAGTAGAAGGACAGAATGAACTGGTCATGAGTGTACTTACACTGATTTTCTCAAATGTCAACCATTAAACTTCAAAGGCACAGAAGGAGTTGTCGGTCTATCTCAATGGTTTGAAAGAATGGAGTCTATTTTCCATATCAGTAATTATGCAGTTGAGAATCAAGTCATGTTTGCTACTTGCACTCTCTATTCAGTTGCCTTAACATGGTGGAACATTCATGTCAAGACAGTTGGTCATGATACCGCTTACGGTATGCCTTAGAAAACATTTATGAAAATGATGACCGACAAATACTGTCCTTGAAATGAGATCAAGAAACTGGAAATGGAGATTTGGGATATGAAGGTGAAGGGTACTGACTTGACGAGTTATACCCAACGCTTTTAGGAATTGGCTTTGTTGTGCGGGAGGATGTTTCCCGAAGAGTCTGATAAGATTGAAAAAAATATGTTGGTGGCCTTCCCGACATGTTTTATGGGAGTGTAGTGGCGTCTAAACCAAAGACAATTCAAGATGCATTTGAAATTGCAATGGAGCTAATGGATAAGAAAATCCGCACATTAGCTGAACGCCAGACAGAGAGTAAAAGGAAGTTTGAGGACACCTCAAGGAACACTTAGAACCAACAACAACAAACACGGAGGCAGAACACTGGTCGGGCCTACACTGCAAGGACTGGTGAGAAGAAGCCATACGGGGGATCTAAACCCCTATGCGCTAAATGCAATTATCACCATGACGGTCCATGTGCTCCAAAATGCCACAAATGCAACAAAGTTGGCCATTTTGCCTGTGACTGTAGGAGTACGGTAAATACCAACAATGCTAACAACCAGAGGGGCACCGGGTCGGGTCAGAGACCTACTTCTTTTGAGTGTGGGAGCCCAATGTGCAATTTGTTTCAAGAGGGAGTGGTCCAAAAGCTAAAGAACAACAACAACAATCAAGGTAACCAATGTGGAAAAAGGCAATGCTCCAGCTAAGGTTTATGCGGTAGGCAGGCAGGGACTAACCCAAGACTCAAACTGACAAGACGTGTACGTTCCTTCTAAACAATCACTATGCTTCTGTCTTATTTGATACTGGTGCCGATAGAAGCTTTGCGTCTAGTGAATTTAGCTCCCAAATTGATATCACACCAACTGCATTAGATCACTATTATGACGTTGAACTAGCTGACGGGAGAATAATTAGGTTGAACACCATCCTTAGGGGTTATACATTAAATTTCCTGAACTACCCATTCAACATAGACTTAATGCCCGTAGAACTTGGTAGTTTGACGCTATAATTGGTATGGATTGGTTGGCGAAGTACCAAGCGATCATTGTTTGTGCAAAGAAGATTGTTTGCATCCCTTGGGGAAATGAAACTCTAATCGTTCGCGGTGACGGGAGTAACCGGGGAAATGAGATTCGTTTGAACATCATCTCGTGCACCAAAACTCAGAAATATTTAATAAAAAGATGTCAAGTCTTTTTGGCACATGTTACCACGAAGAAGGAGGAAGACAAGTCAAAGGAGAAGCGACTTGAGGATGTACCCATTGTTCGAGATTTTCCCAAAGTATTTCCTGAAGACTTGCCGGGTCTTCCTCTGACTCGACAAGTGGAGTTTCAAATTGATTTGGTACCTGGTGCTGCACCTGTAGCACATGCACCTTATCGATTGACGCCTTTCGAAATGAAAGAGTTGTCAGAGCAACTGAAAGAGCTGTCCGACAAAGGCTTTATAAGACCTAGTTACTCACCCTGGGGAGCTTCGGTCTTGTTTGTCAAGAAGAAAGACAGATCATTCAGGATGTGCATTGATTACTGGGAATTGAATAAACTAACGGTGAAGAACCGTTATCCGCTCCCAAGAATTGATGATTATTTTGATCATCTTCAAGGGCGAGTGTCTACTCCAAAGATCGACCTACAGCCTGGGATTTTATCACCAACTGAGGGTTCGATAAGATGAATTCTAAGACCCGCGCTTTTAGAACCCCGTTACGGCCATTATGAATTTCAAGTTATGCCATTTGGTTTGACAAATGCACCTGCCGTATTCATGGATATAATGAATCGAGTGTGCAAACCATATCTGGATAAATTTGTAATTGTCTTTATTGATGATATCCTGATATATTCAAGGAACAAGCAAGAACACGAAGAGCACCTTAAGCTAATCTTAGAGTTGCTTAAGAAGGAGGAGTTGTATGCCAAATTTTCTAAGTGTGAATTTTGGATTCCTAAAGTACACATTTACTCTCGGTCAGGATTGATTAGCAAAAGGCATCACCGTGGAGCCCACAAGAATCGAATCCATTAAAGATTGGGTATCTCCTAAGTTACCAACGGAGATCCGTTAATTTTTAGGTCTTGCTAGGTATTACTAAAGATTCATTGAAGGGTTTTCGAAGATCGCCAAACCAATGACCAAGCTTACTCAGAAGAAGGTCAAGTTTGTTTGGGGTGACAAGCAAGAAGCAGCTTTTCAACTGTTGAAGAAGAAGTTGTGTAGTGCACCAATACTGGCCTTACCAGAAGGAAGCGAAGATTTTATCGTATAATGTGATTCTTCGATCAAAGGATTGGGTGCTGTGTTTGATGCAAAGAGAGAAGGTAATTTCTTATGCATCACGCCAGCTGAAGATTCATGAGAAGAACTATACGACTCATTATTTAGAACTTAGAGCAATAGTGTTCGCTCTCAAGATTTAGAGGCACTATGTGTATGGAACCAAGTGTACGGTGTTCACTGATCATAAGAGCTTACAACATATTCTTGATCAGAAGAGCTCAACATGAGACAACCCCCACCGATAGTTTAGAGTGCTTAGTGATTAAATTGCGATATCGTTATCACACCAAAGAAAGCAAATGTCGGTGCTGTATGCTTTAAAACAGGAAAGAATGAAACCACCATTAAGGTTCGAGCCGTATCCATGACTATAGGTTTGATCTCCCTAAACAAATTTTGGATGCTCAAACTGAAGCACAGAAACCAAAGAACATCAAGAACGAAGATGTTGGAGGCATGCTGGTTGAAAATTCTAAGGAACCAGCGAAGCTTAGAACAGAAAAGTTAGAACCCCGTACGGATGGAACTCTATGCTTTAATGGCAGGAGTTGGTTACCATTTATAGTGAATTGAGGACTGTGATATGCACGAGTCTCACAATCAAAATACTCTATATTCATCCTGGTTTCTGACAAGATTACCAAGATATGAAAGAAGCTATATTGTGGCGCCAATATGAAAGCCGACATCGCCACCTATGTTAGCAAATGTTTGACTTGCGCTAAGGTCAAGGCTGAACATCAGCGACCATCAGGTTTGTTGGTTCAGCCCGATAAACCTCAATGGAAGTGGGACAATATCACCATGGATTTTGTCACGAAGCTTCCTAAGTCATCGCAAGGCTACGACACTATTTGGGTGATTGTTGACCGACTCACTATGTCTGCAATCTTCGTACCGATGAGAGAGACTGATCCTATGGATAAACTTGAAAGAATATACCTAAAGGAGGTTGTCACGAGGCATGGAATACCTCTCTCGATTATTTGTGATCATGACCCTAGGTTCGCATCAAATTTCTGGAGGTCACTTCAGAATGCTTTGGTACTAAGTCCTTGGATATAAGTAACTGCGTACCCTTCCACAAATCAGATGGGCCAAAGCGAGAGGACATATTCAAACTCTCGAGGATATGTTACGTGCTTAAATTTGTGCAATCGACTTTGAAGGGTTGGGTTAACCATTTACCATTATCGAGTTCGTCATATACAATATCTATCACCTAGCATCAAGGCTGCACCATTTGAAGCACTTTATGGTCGAAAGTGTCATTCACCCATTTGTTGGGCCAAGGTTGGAGAAGTTCAACTCACTGGTCCAGAAATAGTGCAAGAAACAACTAAAAAGATCATTCAAATCAAGCAGAGAATGCAAGCTGCTCGCGATCGACAAAAGAATTACGTGGATCTAAAGCATAAGCCAATGGAGTTTCAAGTTGGGGATAAAGTTATGCTTAAAGTCTCGCCTTGGAAAGGGGTCGTATATTTTGGCAAACGGGGGAAGTTAAACCCTAGGTATGTTAGACCTTTCAAGGTGTTAGAAAAGGTTGGAGAGTTGCCTCAACAATCATGAAGCTTCCCAGAAGAGCTGAGCAGGGTTATCAATACATTTTCATGAATCCAAACTGAAAAAGTGCTAAGCCGACGAACCATTAGCCAGTCCGTTGGAGGACTCATTTTAATGACAAGATTCATTGTGGAGGAACCTGTGGAGATCACATTGTGAAGTAAAACATTTGAAACAAAGAGCCCGCATATCAGTTATATCAAGGTCGATGGAACTCCAAGAGAGGTCCTGAGTTTACATGGGAACGTGAAGATCAATTCCGGAAGAAATACCCACATCTCTTCACAAAGACCGCACCGTCGTCAAGTGCCGCGTCTTAAGCCTTGAGGACAAGGCTCACTTAACGGGGGGAGACTATAACACCCCGTGTTTTAGGGTTATGTACGTCGTCAATAAATTCACTATTTATTTTTAGTATTGTACGCGTTTGCTTTTAAACCGTAAACTGTTAATAAATCGGTAATGCTAAAAAATTACGTTCACTGTAAACGTGCATCAAACTATTAAACGTTTTACATCAAAAAATGTTAAAGTAATTAATATTTGAGATAATAATTATTGACCATTGTTCATTTGTATTTTATTGGTTGCGTAATCTGATTACGTTTCGCGATAAAATACGTTTAGGCATTCCCGGAACCACCAAAACTTTTCTACGCTTCAACAAATACCCACTTTTATACCCAATACTCAAAAATCACAAAAATATATCATACATATGCATATATGGCCGGATTTGGACACAAAGATGCAAAGAAATATCATAGAAAACACATTTCCTTATTATCATGGGATGTTCTCAACTATTAGGGAACATCTACCCATTTTCTTATTACCTTGACCAAAGACTTCCTTAAATTACTCTAAGTGTTCCTTGGACTAGTCTTAGGGTATATAATTCTTTAGCAATGTAAGTAACACATACATGTAACATTTCTTCAAGTGAAAAACAAAAAATCCTCTCTTTTGCTCCTTATTAACCCACGACTCAAAAACCCCCATACAAACCATCCATACAAAATTTTATTACAACATTTACACACATACCTACATCATATCTAAGATGTCTTAAGTTGTTTGCAAGGCTTGGTTAAGCATTTACAAGTATTGAAGCAAGAAAAGCAAGATTAGGGTTTCTAATTGGAATTAGGGTTTTCAAGTTGTGCAAGCTTTGGTTTATCATCTAAACTAGGGTTTAGATATTGTGGTTAATCATATTACATCATATTAAGGTCATCTAAAACCCTTTATGTCTTTACATTTATCATTTTATGTGTATATATGTTCTATTTAGCAAAATCACCATTTAGGATACTTTTGAACATGTAAAATGATTTTTTACTTGTGATTATTGTTTCATGAACTTTTTCATATGTCTGAGGTTGTTAATCATGTCATTAAGAATTATGAGTATTGTACAATGGTATTTAAGTATAAAACGTATAAGTAATAAACTAGTTGTTTATAAAAAGTTACTTATACATGTCATAAGCAAATGAGTATGTAAACTTGTGATCTTGTTAACTTGGACATTTCATGGACAATGATGGACTTAGGGACCCTAGGAATGTAATACATGTGATAATGAGTGGGGTAATAGATTTGTTACAAGATGGTTAAGCTAAAAAGTATAAAATCAAGTTTAAAACATGTTTTTAACACAAACCTCTAAACTTTCTGTTTTGGTTCGAAAAATAAGGTATACTTTTTATATTTTTATAAAATAGTACGTCTCATGACGATTCCAAAAAGGTAAGAAACTCAAAAAACGGATTAATAACAAAAAAAGATACGTAGTTTACGAGTTACACGTTAATTAAACGCGATATAAAAGAGATTTTATAAAAACAAGTTATAAAATACTTCTAATATATAAAATTTACTATATTTCACAGATGACACTTATTTTTAGGATCCCAAAACAATTCGAATCATAATTTTTGGATCAATAACAAAAGAGTTATGAATTACGCGAGTTTATATACTTAAACGTATAAAAATACTTTTATAAAACTATTTTTATAAAAGTTACTATTCATGTTAGTAAAATACATTTTGAAAACATCATTAATATGATAGAGCTTTTAATAACAAAGACGTGCTCGAAAGAATCGCTAAAAACGGAGCTATAACGAATAAAATACGACATTTACGGGTTTTACGATAACTAAAACTATAAAAATAATTTTATAAAATGGAGTGAACAGTAAAAATTACTGTTCACAATAGGTCAAAAATAATGAAAATTTCATATATTTTGATAGCACGTAATTAATACGAAAGAGTGGGCATAAGAAACGTAAAAATCGGCTAAAACCGAAAGGTTACGTCGTTTACTAAATAGACATTTACAAACGTTTTTACTTTATAAATGCGATTTCACTAAAACGATTAGATGGTGATATAGCTATATAGGATTATATATGGTAGTAGTTATTCAAAGTGCTTAGTGCTTATACGACCTATATTGGATTAGGTTGCATTCGATTATTACCGTGACGCATTATCTGTTGTGATATACATCGTTGATTGTTCATTAACTCAAGGTGAGTTCATAGCCCCACGTTTTACATGATTTGTTTAATAAGTTTTTGGGGTGAGAAACATGCATTGTTTTACAATTGGACACAAGGGATAAGTTTTACATTATGATTACTGTGCCCTAAGTAAGCGCTAACCCAAGTTGAGCCATATCATGAACTGTCAATTACTGGTTTGTGAGCGCGAATGTTATGAATAGATCTATTGGGATTGACATCCCCGTTCGGGTGATTAGCTATCACTAGGAAAATGAACGTATACCATGTCAAACATAGGATGTTGCGGGTTAGAACATCACCACGGGCAATGTAGGCCATTTATATGGTATTCATTTATGTCGAGCTTCAGTGTCATGAGCTTAAGGCAACGTAATAAATTTTATATGATGTCTTGCATCTGTTGCATTATCATACATATGGGAAATCCTTGTGGGTCTAACAATATACGATTTATCAAACCTATGAATTCACCAACATAATTGTTGACGTTTTAAAGCAATGTTTTTCAGGAGATCATTAAGCACGAGGTGCAAGGGATACATTGGTGGTTTTGATTTGGATATCATGCATTAAAGATTTTGTCGCATTACATTTTGTATATATGTTATGGGCTAGAAATCTTGTGTTATTGATCTATGAAGTAACACGCCCCGGACCCTTATTCCGCTGCGACCTAATTTGGGGGTGTTACACAACATGTTATTGTGCTCGTTATCAAGCGAGACCAACTGAAAAGCACCTTAGGGAGGTTAAACGGATCTTTCGGTACCTTAAGAATACCATTAACATGGGACTCTGGTATCCGAAGGACACCGACTTTTATCTAACTGCTTTTTTAGATTTAGATCATGCAGGTTGTCTCGATTCACGTAAGAGCACATTTGGTGGCATAAAATTTCTAGGTGGTGATAAGCTAGTCGTCAAAGAAGCAGGACTGCAATTCAATGTCTTTAGCAGAAACCGAGTATGTGTCTCTATCTGCGTGCTGCACTCAAGTTCTATGGTTAAGAACTCATCTCACAGATTATGGCTTCTACTTTGATAAAATACCTATGTATTGTGATTCAAAGGCAGCCATAGCCATCTCGTGCAATCCAGTCTAGCATTCCCGCACCAACAAACATTGATGTCAGATATCACTTCATAAAGGAATTGGCTGAAAAGGGTATTGTTGAATTATTCTTTGTCGAAATTGAATATCAGTTAGCTGACATCTTTACTAAAGCCTTACCCGAAGATAGGTTTAAGTATCTCTTCAACCACTCGGTATGAGATGTTTTGACTTCCAAAAAGAACTGGAGGTTCTGACAAACAAATCTGCTTGATCCATCAAACATCGAATTTGTAAATATTTTTATTTTGATTTATAATATTGCGACTCTCAGTCAGCCATAGCAATCTCATGTAACCCCGTGTAGCACTCCCGTACCAAGCACATCCATGCTCGATATCATTTTATCAAGGAACATGTTGAAAACGATATAATTGAATTGTACTTTGTCATAACTTAATACCAATTAGCTAATATGTTTACTAAAGCCTTACCCAAAGATAGGTTTCAGTATCTTGTCAGACGAATTGGTATGAGATGTTTGACTCCAGCAGAACTGAAGGTTCTGACAAATGAATCTGCTTGATATATTCTTCAAACATCGACTTGTAAATATTTTTGAGAAAAGCAAAATACAAAAATATAAAACCTATAAAACCAAATACAAAAATATAAAATTTCAAAAAAAAAATACAAAATCAAAAAATCAAAAAATTCCAAAAAGAATCTTCTCGACATTTCTCTTGGAATCGATAACATTTACGTACATAGAAATGTTGATTAACATCGATACGGGCGTGTAAATAAAGTTCGAGCAAGAGTTTCAAATACTTTCAGAACATGTCATTTCTATTTTTCTTTATGACTTGTAATCGTTCTTAGATTACAACTCAGACCCGAACAACAAAGGAGAGTGTACATTTAAGTGCGTTTATCCTTAGCGTTAGAAGAGAAGTCTTCTAAAATGATGTTTTTTAAAATGTTGAACACAAATTTTCAAGAATTTCTCAATGACAATCCAAAATCTTTCAAAATTGTGTGTTCAACACTCCATCCCTCATAAAGTTTTACACGACAATTCTTCTACATTTGGTGTCATTTTCAAAATGAGTCAAAGTTTTACACGACAATTCTTCTACATGTGTTCAACACTGTTTTAATGTTTTAATGACACTAGCTCAACCTCAATTTTATATTCATTTTATAACTTGGTATCATATTTTGGTGTCAAACATATGTAAAATTGAGGGGGAGCAGGAAGAAAAAGTCCTATAGAATTCATGCTGATAATACTTTCTACCCACAGAATTTTCATGACAAATTTTAATCATAAGGTATTTCAAAAACTAAGTGAATTAGTATTTAAAATAAGGAGAGAAATGTAATTAAAATGTAATCTAGAAAATAATACATGATCTAAAGACTCAAGAGTGAAAAGTGCTTTATATTCCTACCTACATGTGCAAAACACTTTCGGTTATCGATGCACGTGTGAAAAGGGAGTTTTTCTAAATGATTAAAACTTTCGAAGTGTCAAATGTTTTCAAACACTTTGAATGACTTTCAATCAAGGTTTTATGGTTACGATCTTATACCCAACAACCTATTAACTCACGACGATTCTGAAGTCATAAGGTGGTTAGGTTAGGTATTAGTCCTATGATCCAACCAGAACCAGAGGGATCTACCCAAGGACAATCCATAGTTAGAAATAGCAGTCCTTAGGTATTATTGGAGATGAATAAGTATAAGGGAATTATTGCCGACTAAGATTAAGCTAACACTGGAACAATCACAACAAGGTGTTAGTAATGACGTCTTGGTAAGCATTGAAGGGGTTGAAGAATTAAAAATAAATGTATGGATAAAGGGTGAAAATAAAGCAGCCCTCCACACATTTTAGGAAGAAACTGAGTCAATACATAATCTATCATATTTATAAAGATGAATCTGGTATTGAAGACAAGACATCATGGACCTAGTGATGCACTGCACAACCCTTCCTAGCCATTCAAGTTTCTCTCAACAGATACTTGTCTCATTTGTCATGGAGATACACACAACTTCTATTGACTTTCTCACTCTAAGTTAGTTGATATTGAATAGGTGGCAGTCTGCTCCAGCCTCCGATTACTAAAACCAAAACACACTAATCGAGTCTAGAGCTAAGAGATCAATAAATAATCTCATTAGGACACATTCCAAGACAAACACTTGTTGAACACCAATAAGTTCACAAGCTGTTAACAAGAGTACTACGCATTATCCTTGTGATTTTGCCAGAACATTCAGAGTGATACTCTTTAGTATTCACAGTGACGAATGAAAATCCTTCCAGAGTCAACCTCAAACAACTCTGCGGTAGGTGACTTGCAAGATTCTATATGAATCAAGCTTGTGTCAACTGGATATCGATTTGGTCTAGTAAATGAATTGACGACTCAAATCAGAAAGATAGTAATTATCTGATTCACTCATATCGTGTTGTCTGGTTTGAGACGTTCCAATAATGAGAACAAGCAAGCATGGTGAATCTAATACATCTGTGTTAGAAGATCATACGCTTTGAGCTGGAAACCCTGTCAAAAAGATTCTTTGAATCTACTTGATCACATGTATAGTATTTATACTATAAAACGGGGAACCAGTGGTTATCGCAACCGAAAATTGATGAATGACAAAGTCATCTCGTCCATATCTGTTGTTTACTAACATTTAAATGCAGGTATAAACGTAGATGTTGCAACTCCATTCTAGCAAAGTCAGATTCATTATCACATGCTCATGCTCAAACTACAAAGACATACTATAAGCATCAAGATTCAAGAATCAAGAAAGCTCAAGAATTAAAGACAAAGACTTTCGCAAACTCTGATATTAAAGATCCCTCCTCAAAAACCAAGCTTCGGGGGAGATTATTAGAGAGCTTTCAAAAAGATGCAAAGTATAAGCATGTTGGTCAAGACACAAGATCGCAAGATGGCAAAGATGACAAAGACAAACAAGGAAAATATTTAAAGATCTCAAAACTAAAGACAAAGTCAAAAGACAATGACAAAGGCTAAAGATCAAATATTACACAGCATGAAGGAACAAGCCTACAACAAGATAAAGACCAAAACCAAGACTCAAGAACTCAACAACAAAGCAATCTCAACAAGTCCAAGGAAGCATGATTCAAAGACATCACATTGGGGGGGATTGTTAGCCTTAAAATTTCAAGTCTAACATGGTAGCTCGGAATCTATCAGAGACCATGCTTCGGGGGAGATTGTTAGCCTCAAAATATCGAGTCGAACAAGGAATCGCGGTCTTTACTAAGTAATTGTTGTAATATGCTAGAAACGGGTATCGGGCTCTAAAATATAATCTAATATGTCACGTGTTGTGGGCTTAAGCCCAAGTTATCCCGAGCCCGACCCATGACCAAATACCATTCGGCCTAACAAAGCCCAAGAAGGCTGGCCCATGGTATAAGTATAAATACCCTTTTCCAAGTATGGAGAGGGTGTTGGTTCTCATTTGTATTTTTACATTTTGCTAGAAATCAACCATCTATTTTCTTCTCTTTCGTTTCTCTCTCTAACATCTCTCTATAATTCTTCCTTTTTCTCTTATCTATTTTCTTGTATTAATCCATGGTGAAGTGAAGTGATTGTTTGGTCTTAACACTTAGGCATCATGTAAATAGGTAAGAGTAACGTAAAACACTTGTGTCCAATTTTCAAAACAAGCAATGTTCTCACCCCAAGTTATAAAGCATACGAAAAATGGTAAAGATGTAAGGCTATGAACTCACCTTACTTGGTGGAGTAAAGTAGCAGAATAGAATGATCACACGGTGTTGCACAACTGTGCCCGGTCACTACCTAATAATAAGGTTTTGGTTCAGAATTAATACAGTGTGAAATTATGAAGATGCATACGAGTTTTCAAAAGTAATTATACTATTATTACGATGGGGATTTAGTATCATTGGTTATGTGGTGGTTGAAATAGTTTGACTCGATAAAAATTATATAAGAGAAATAAACAAGAATGAATAAGTTTCGGCGATTTACCTGATGCCCCAAATTAACTATCTAACACGTCATTGATATAAATGTTTTCACGTTTTCAATTTACGTATTAAGTAATAGAAGTTTTATTTTTATAAAAGTTTATAAAATATATTTTCGTCTTTTAGTCGGATATTAAAATAATAATATTTTATTATTTTGTCTTC
Source organism: Tanacetum coccineum (assembly GCA_026074375.1). Lineage (NCBI taxonomy): Eukaryota > Viridiplantae > Streptophyta > Magnoliopsida > Asterales > Asteraceae > Tanacetum > Tanacetum coccineum. Next base: position 50,824 of record BQNB010027938.1, read on the forward strand.
TTATCGTTATTAAGAAAAATACTTGGTATTACATATGTGAGTATGTAGTTTAGCTTATTTATCGAATATAAGTATAGTATCTATTTATTAATTATAAAATAATGTGATTTCGTCCTTTTGTCGAGTTTTAGGAAAATAAGTTTTACAAAATATTTCTAAGTGTAATGGTTTTTATAAAATTTCGGCATGTCCCGTTCGTTTATATTCATTTTCCAAAGTCAGACTTTATTAAAAACACTTTTAATAAAATACTCATTTCCCGTCAAAATGCCAAATCTCTACGTTTAACCCATGTTTTGTCCAAAACTCGTTCCAACATCTAATTTACTACTTCAAGTCCATATTTTATGTATATTTTTGATAAGTCATTCAATAATCCGTTTTCTAAAGTCCGATCTCGATCGTTTTCACTTATTAGGCCCAATAGTCCAATATTGACCCATATTCACTAGTTAAATTCTTTAGTCATAGTTTAACCCAATATATGTATATTAGTTAGCCGAAATATATAGCCGAAATATTCATCAAGCTAAATAAGTCAAAACGCTTAATAAAAAGAAAATAAGTTTTAATATATATAAGCTTATAAGTCGAGTTTATAAGTTCAAAATAAGCCATAAGCTTGGCTTAATAATAAGCCAAAACTAAATGGGCCCTTAATGGGCTTTTCGGCCTAGTAAGCCCAAACGACGGTTCCAAAATAAAGCAAGCCCGATAATAGTTCAATAAGCAAATAAGCATTTAGCTTATCAAATAAGCTAGTAAATAAGCCACTAATAAGCCAAGCCGTGGCCTTATATGCTGCGGCTTGGGCTTGGGTTTTGGGCCAAGGCCCACTAAACCGAATAAGCATATGTGGGCTTATTTATTAAGCCGATAAGCTTAAATCCTTTTTAGTACTCAAATAAGCTACAAAAATAAGTAAGGAAAATAAGACGGAAGACGAAACTAGAATAAGCTAAAAGTTTAATCATTTTTGGTATTCTTTTTGGATCGAGACTTGAATAAGCCCAAATAAGCTCACAGGAGCTTATTTATAAGCTAAATAAGAAAATAAGCTCTTTAGTATATTAGTTTTTTATAAAAGTACAACCACGACAACACAACTATACTTTCCCTTGATTTCTTTTTATAAATTTCGAAACATATATGGTCCCTTTTAGGGTTTTCGTAACTTTTAATCTTTGATTTTTCAAAAACAAATTGCACTACTAGCATCTACACATGGTAAGATCAATAGAATTACAAGAAAGATAAAAAAGATTTACTTACAAAAGAGGTGGTTTAGAAAGTGATTAGAGACTAACGAACAACCTAAATGTTGTTTAAAATAATCAAACTAACTACTAGAATTAAACCCGAATAATCTTTAGCTTCCAAAATCTTGATCAAAAATAACATATGTATGTTTGTATGTTTGTGTGTGTTCTTTGGTTCGGACGAGCACAAGAGAGGGAGAAGGAGAGGTATTTTGTGTTTTGTGTTTTCCTAGAGTGAGAAAATGGGTGTGTGAGAATGAAATGCACCTAGTCCTTATACATGAACCAAGAATAGGTACCTATGTGCACAAAAATATCAAGGAGACATGCTAGCAAGATTTTAGGAAGTGTGTTGGTAGTGTGGGTTGGCGGACGACAAGAAGGACAAAGGGGGGTTGTTTTTTGAATTTTTACCATGGGAAGATTCTAGTATTTACATTAGCTACTTTTTACACAAGGCTAGGTTAAACAACATATTTACAAATTAACGAAACGTTATATATTTTTCTTTAACACGAAACGTAGAAATACTTCAAAGGTGATTACAAAAAATAAAAACACGAATGACTACGAAGTCTAAGCTAATTAATAGATTGCAACGCGTCCAAACAACGTTTCTCAGTTACACACTGGAGAACTTCCCATAAAATGTAAAATCAACACGAAATTAATAAAGGTCAAACTAAAGTACGAAAAGTTAACGATGATAAATTAGGAATTTTTACGAGGTGTGACAATAGGTTAAGAGATTGGTTGGTTTTTAACTAATTAAACTAATAATTAAATCTAAACTACTTTGGTGATAACTATATGGTAAACGAACGTATTTACATAATCATGAATTACTCCTTATTATGTTTCTCTAGATTATGTTGCTTTGTCACTCTTGTAATGATATGTGTAAGTATTTCCTAAGTCATGAACGAATCACACGAACCCGCCGTTTATGTAATATTCCGTTAAGACAACACACAAGTAAGGTAGTATGAAGACTATTACAAGGCCCCTAAGAGTACATTACATATAATTAAAACACTTAAGAGGGATCAACCATATTAGGGGTAAGGCAGTATGAAGACTGTTACCTATTGTATCTTTTCTAGAGACTCGCGTTTCCCAAGACGTCTATGCCAATTTAATATCTTATGGCTAGTTTTTTAAAGCATAACACACACATCCATCACAAGAAGCAACATAATAAGGATCTACATAATAAGTTTCATGTAATCATAAGTAAATACTAATGGATCTAGCCGGACATATTATAAGGAAGTAAAGAACATAAATCTATCAAACAACACATAGACATATTGAATGATAAAAGATAAAGGATCTCACTTGATTAGAACATGATTTAATGGCATATACAAGAGGGTTTTGAAGCAGCCAAATTCGTCTTCTAAAACTAGGGTTCGTATCCTAAAAGTTACACACTTCAAAACCCTAAAATGAGTTTGTATATATAGATTTTCGAGTGCAACAGCGTCGCAAGGTTTATGTCGTCGTCGCTCCGCCGAATCTTCTAGGGTTTCTTTTGAGGCGGCTACTTTCTGACGTCGTCTTGGAAATCTTGACGCCGTCGCTTGTAAGATATGATGGCGTCGCTAGGAATCGCGATGCCGTCTCTAGGCACTGTATATAATTCTTTAAGAGACTTCGGTGTAGAGTTGTAATCTTGTTTGTTTCTTCTCCAATTGAGTCTAAGTCACGTGTGTTTCCTTCAAAAGCCATCCAAATGCTAAAAACATAAAAAAATTGATTAAGCATATAATCTGGACATATTTGCATAATTTAGGGGGTTAAATGACCTCCAAAAAGTGTATAAAATGACACCTCATCATTTACTCTTTTATTAAGATATGTATAAATTTTTGTTACCTTTGTGTACACATATACATATCTGCATTAATTCATGTGTTCAAATTTGTTACAAACATGCACATATCATCACATCACAATGATTCATAAGATTACTATAGATAGTTAGATGCGGTCCTAGAGGTCGAGTATGATCGCGAATGAGCTTATAGCGTTGTTGTGTTGTGGGAAAAATTGCTCTGATACATATGAGTGGGGCTTATATGGGTCGTGTTGTAGCCAACCTGTTAAACCTATTTATGGAAAAGATGGAAATTTATTTTCTAAATATGTATTAACGAGTAGATTTGCCCGCGCTCTGCTGAAGGACGGTTAGCGGAAGTCGACGATGTTTTCGTTGTTGTAACATGTCATTTGATACAAAGAGATTAAAGCCATAACACACTTACTTAAATATCAAAACATAAACGCGTACTGGTTTTGACCCATTATCTAAAACACACATGTTGGGTTTAGTTCCTGAGCCCTTCAGTCTTTCAGTAGATTTAAACATAAAATCCCCTACGTATCACTCAAGCTGAAGTCTTTCAGATTGAGTCGCTGAAGTTTCTTCAGTGTTAGCTCTTCAGGTCCTTAGAAGATTGAGAAGTATCTTCACTTCAGGTTATGCAGTGGTACATAAACTGAAGAAGGCTTTTGGTAAGAGCTTCAGTTTAGCTTGGTTGACAATTCCAAGCTGAACGTTGTCTATCTCCTTAATAGAAGTTGAAACGTGTTGTTTCACTTCTAAAAAGTTTACAAGGCGGGAAAAAGATTGTTTTATGTCAAAAATAATAAAGCAATCTCCTTTGGAAAGTAACTTCTAAAAGCTGGTATAGAAGTACAACAACTTTCCTCAAAGGACAGTACCTAGTACTAGAAAGAAAACGTGCATTAAATGGTAGTTTAACCACCCATTTAATGATTGCCACGTAGTCTAGGTTAAAGTTGTAAACCTTAATCCCTTTGCCTATAAAAGGAAAAATATTTCCAGAGTAAATGTCATCTCTTTCAATTAATGTGAAACACATTAAAGAGATCATTTATCTCTCAAACAAACTGAATAGAAACTGTTGAAGCCGAAGCTTCAGTTCTAGTCGAATAGTTTGTTTTCTTAATTCTCAAAAAGTTGGTTAGAGAATTAGTTCGAAGGAGATAACACCCTAATTTTCATTCAACCACCTTGCTATTTCGCAAGCAAGGTGTGTCATAGATTCTTTATTTGATTCTAATAAGAACCTATACGTTGAAAAGTACTTCTGTGTGTTTTAAACTTGTTCTTTATATTCTTCATATATATTTGTTTAAAACTCACTTTATTGCCATAGAATTTGATTAGTTTAATTTGATAAACCCTATATTAGATTCCAAGGGGCCAACAAGTAGTATCAGAGCCTTCTGGTTTATAAAATCCCTTTCAAAGGATATATAAAAAGGCTCAAAGATTTTTAAAATCAAGATCCATCTTAAATGGCAGCAGTAGAAATACCACAGAATCTTGAATACAGGGGTGGCCAATTAAATGCTGCTCCTGTACTAGAAGTGGAAAATTTCACCAACTAGAAAAGAGGTTTATGTGCCACATCCTTGGTATTGAACCTCAATTTGAAAATATCATCAAAAATGGTCCTTTTATCCCGATGACATCTGGTCAAAAGAAGCCAGAAGTATAATGGATTGGAGATGAGAGAAAGGCTACTAACTTAGATCAGCGACTCAAAAGTCTCATCATGTCTATCCTTCCAGATGACCAAATGAATTCTGTCATAAACTGCTTAACAGCTAAATCAACATGGGATGACCTGATACTGTATCATGAGGGCCCCTCTGATGTGAAAGAAAGTAGGGTCATGGACCTAAAGTTGTGTTATAACACCTTCAAATTCAAAGAAGGTGAAACACTAACACAAACTTTCACCAGATACAAAGCTTTGATGAATGAGTTAGTAAATTATGGCATCAAACTTTCAAAGCTTAAAATAAATACTGGTTTTATAAATAGGTTACCAAAGAAGTGGCTAAGTTTTTGCCAGTCTCAGAAACACAAATCCTATGAAAGATTCTAAGCTTGCTTCTCTATTTGGTAAACTTAAATACGAAAAAAAACCTAATAGACAACATTTATGAAACTGAAAAGAACAAATCTATGGTCTCTGCAACACCTTTGTCAACAGCCTTCATCTCTACCTCTATTGTCCAGGACTTTCAAGATAGTTCTGATGATGAAGAGGATACAAGAAGCAGTCATGAGTACCTGAATGACCTAGAAGAAGAATATCAAGCAAGAGCACTTTTAGCCAAGTCTAAAAGATTCTTCAAGAAGGGTACTCAAAGGTTCAGTAGTGCAAAAGCAACTGACCAAACTGAATGCCACAAATGTGGCAAAAAGGTCATTTTGCAAGAGATTGCAGGTAAAAAGCTTCAGTTCCCTCATATCAATCACTCTTTCAACCAAAACCTATCAATTCTTCTTAGCACAAACCAGAACTAAGGCCTACCAAGGACTTTGAAGCTAAATACAACAAAGTCAAGGCTAAAGTGGCTCTTCTAAGTTCAAGTGCTTTAGCTTTCAAAGCTGCAACTGTTAAGAACAAAGGTCTCATCGCTGAAGCCTATGAATAGGATGAAGAATAAGTTGTTTTGCTCCTTGTTGGTCCCTTGGAATCTGATATAGAGTTTATCAAATTAAAATAATCATATTCTATGGCAATGAAGTAAGTTTTAAACAAATATATATATGAAGAATATAAAGAATAAGTTTAAAACACACAGAAGTACTTTTCAACATATAGGTTCTTATTAGAATCAAATAAAGAATCTATGACACACCTTGCTTGCGGAATAACAAGGTGGTTGAATGACAATTGGGGTGTTATCTCCTTCGAACTTGTTCTCTAACCAAAGTTATAAGAAATAAGAAAATAAACTATTCGACTAGAACTGAAGCTTCAGCTTTAGCATTTTCTATTCAGTTTGTTTGCGATATAAATGAACACTTCAATGTGTTTTACATTAATTGAAAGAGATGACATTTACTCTGGGAATACCTTTTCTTTTATAGGCAAAGGGATTAGGTGTAACACCCTCAAATCTGAGCACGCAGCGGAATGTTGAGCATCCGAGGGCGTTACATTTTTGGATCAATAGCACAAGATATGAGAACGACCACTAAATGTGTCGTTTGAAAAAGATACAT